>JARQOD010010319.1:0-27835 GCA_033576555.1 Oophaga sylvatica | reverse complement strand
AATGTCCCTTAGTGCCCTCTTAAAAGGTAATAATGACCGCCGAGTATATATTCTGGAAGTAATACTGCCACCTTTTACCACCCCACCCCAACATCTACAAAAAAAAAGTTCATACTCACCAAATCCAAGAGTCCAAGTTCCCATCTTCCCTACACAGAGAGCAGGTGAACACAGGCGACATAATGCAGTGATGTCATTGCACCTCCTGCAGTGGGATGTGGATAGCTTCCAGACTATAGGGCAACATCATCCTACGATCTACCAGACAGGTGCTCGTTCTAGAGTGGGATCCAACTTTATTAGTGTCATGTTAACATCGATACAGTTCAACTTAGTGCTCACCTGAAGAAGATCCGAGGCACCCAGCCAGAAGTCCAGGGCATGGACTTTAGCAATGTCTTCATCTTCTCAATGCCTCTTCTTGGGGTGCAAAATTTCATGAGGAAAAATAATTAGTGGGGGAATACGAGGAAGAAGAGGAAGAAGGAGGAGAGAGAGGAGAAAGAGGAAGAAGAAGGAGGAGAAAGAAGAAAGAGGAGCAAGAAGAAGGAAAGAGAGATAATAAAGAGAAAGAATAGGAAGAAGGATGAGAGAGAGAAAAGAAAGAGGAGGAATAGGGAGAAGGAGGAGGTAGAGAAGAGAGGAAGAAGGAGGAGGAGAGGGATAGAAGAAAGAGGAGCAAGAAGAAGGAAAGAGAAAGAATAGGAAGAAGGATGAGAGAGAGAAAAGAAAGAGGTGGAATAGGGAGAAGGAGGAGGGAGAGAAGAAAGGAAGAAGGAAGAGAGTTAGAAGAAAAAGGAGCAAGAGGAAGTAGGAGGAAAAATATATAAGAAAGAGGAGGAAGAAGAAGAAGGAAGAGGAAGAAGGAGGAGAGAGATAGAAAAATGAGGAGCAAGAGCAAGAAGGAGGAAAGATAGAAGAAAGAGGAAGAAGAAGGATAAGAAAGAGAAGGAAGAGGAAGAAGGAGGAGAGAGAAGAAAGAGAAATAATAGGAAGAAGAAGAGAGAAAAGAAAGAGGAGGAATGAGAAGAAGGAGCAGAGAGAGAAGAGAGGAAGGAGAGAGATAGAAGAAAGAGGAGCAAGAGCAAGAAGGAGGAAAGATAGAAGAAAGAGGAGGTAGAAGAAGAAAGAGAAGGAAGAGGAAGAAGGAGGATAGAGAGAAGAAAGAGGAAGAAGAGAGGAGAGAGAGAAGAAAGAGGAGGAATAAAAATAATAATAAGTAGAAGTTTTGCACCCCTGAGAATTTTGAGCCTTTGTGGTTCCCCATACTATGATACTGACAATGCTTTACGATTAACATTGTGATCAGTGATGGTCACAAGCCATATACTGTGAAAAAATATGCCACACACATCTATGGGCAGTCCTCATTTTACATAAATGTGCCCTGTTTATATAGCCGTACGGCCATAAAATAAGTGTAGAACAGATTTAGTCTCCCATTTGTTGCATTGTTTTGCAGGCACACGCACACTGTATGAATACATTCCCTGACAATGGTAACACAATTGGATTCACTGAGTCTATTTCATAGTTTCTTGTTAGTGCCTTCCATACATCACACGAGATAACATCAGTGTTTTCATGAATACATCCTCTGTACCTGAATCACGTGTTTGATTAATTGACCTGAAGATCCAATAATGGAAATTGGTAAAATCTATGGTCAGTGCTTTAGTGAAACATCAATCATATGACATCTAACCCCAGAAAAGAGTGAATGCTATTGTCTAATAGCGGTGATACTACTGTCACTCATTGTATAACAATCTTCTCTATGAGAGTGAAGAGCTGAGAGACATACAGACCGGAGCTGCATTGCCACTACCGATGTAGAACACGCAGAGTGACATCCACCATTGTAGAGAAGGGTCACTCACTGCTTACACCAAGAAGTCTGAGCTGCGTTAGTACATCCAGATAGGACTTTTTCTGTCACCCTTACTAACATGTCTGTCTGTTTTCATATATTCTCGTATTCCTCATAACATAACAATTCTGCAGCATCTTTTCTCAGGACATTGTGCTGTGCAGGTCCTCCAACAAATTTCTAAATAATTTGCAACTGGATGTTACCAGTTAGGGGAGTATCCGCACCCTCTCTGTCACTCTCAAGCTGTGGTTTTATGGAATACACTAAAAATGTTTGTGCATTTTTTACCCACAGATTTTCTTCATCTAATGTAAGTCTATGTGGAAAATCCACACAGAAAATTCAGTGTACCTGCAAGAGTAGTTGACATGCTGCCGATATGAAACACGCACACACGCTCCGCAGGTCTGTTTTTGCTGAGAAATATAAAGCTCCATAGGCAGGAGATTTGTATAAATCCCATCCACTTTGCTGGAAATGAAAGATACTTCATTTTTGAGAAACTGCACAAAGTCAAAAACTCTTCGTGGGCACACAGCCTTAATGTGCACAATACCAGTGTGAGATATGGGAAAATGATATCATTTTGATTTCTGATGGAATTCCCCATCTAGATAAGTTTGACCCAAAAATACTTGTGTCAGACCACTCAACCCCCTCCCTTGACATGCATTCCCCAAGGCCAAAAAAAATCATGCAATGTTTTCCTTTAATTAAAACGCCAGGAACAAGCTCTTTGAAGCTCGGTCCCCACCAATTAGCACCAGGGTGTGAACTCTCCTGCAGCTACAGGCAAACTGGATTCTTTTGTCTGACTCAAGTACATGTAGACAGCATGGCACTATAAGTCACAGCAAGGCACTGAGGTATTGAATCTGGAAAATGACCTATAATTACAGAATGCAATATCTCTGAGACTAGCCGAGCACATAATTGGAATCAGCATTCCTTCCCCCACACACCTGTGCCTGGCTGTCACGTGTAGCACTCTGCATTATTGAGTTATAAAGCATAGCTACCAGGAATTACATATGATAGGCATTTTTAGTCTCTATGCGCAGATAAAATCCAGCAGAACCCAGTGGCGGTGCCGCCGACCCATTCAGAGTTTCGGGCAGAAAGTTATGGGCCAACCACGGTTATGGACAGAAAATCATATTCTCAGATATGAGAGGAGAGAGGCTGCACAAGCCCAGGGGTGGGAGCAGAATGTGGGAGGGAGCAGCCTAGGAGATATAAGGCAGCCCCTCATTTTGGACTTAGTTTTTCAACTGGCAGGATGATCCGTTACCTGACTCAGCCAGGAAAAGCCCATAACTAAGATTTGGACCTGTGGTCCATAAGCGCCTCCCTGTGGTCTCATGCTACATAACAAGGTAATTGCAACCTATCTATACCTTACACTTGTACTACGCTCTTAACTGCATACTTGTTATGTTTTGGTAGCTGAGGAGAGCAGGCAAAAACGGCAATACACCAGAGAGGTTGGAATCTACTGGATTGCAGTACCCTGACTAACCACCACAACTAAAGGCAGCCGTGGAGCGTTCCTACGTTGGTCCTAGACGCCTCGTCACAGCCTGAGAGGTTAACTACACCTAAAGATAGAAAGAGGAAAGCTATCTGCCCCGGAGCAGATCCCAAAGAACATAGGAAGCCCCCAAACATGTAATGGCGGTTAGACAAGAGGAAATACAGACACAGACAGAAAATAGTAAGAGCAAACGTTGGGGCCCAATCTGCCTAGACAGAAAAGGACAGGAAGGATACTTACTGCAATCCAAAAAAACCCTAAAAAAAGCCAACGCTACTAATTGCAAAAACACCTGAGATCACACGACCTCTACCACCTAAATTACTTCTCTGGTGTAACAAAACTAAGCCGCAGCCACTGAAAAAACTGGAAAAGGCAAATGAACAAACAACAGTGGCTCCAGAGGAACCGAGAGGAGCCCAAGCCCCCGGGGAGGGGAACCTGGCCAACCTCACAGAAATGCAGAGAAATATGCAAATGCCAAGCACAAAAACAAAAAACAGAAAATATCTTATCTGAGAGCAGGAGAAGAGGCAAGACTCAGCAAGCTTCCAAGTGAACCAGGAAACAACGTTGAGACAAGAACAATTGATCACCGGCAACCATGATGGGGGGGAAACCTCCCTTATATCCAGCCAGTCTGTAATTCCTGATTGCCAATCCTCATTGAATGGCTCAGTACTGTTTGTAACCACCAGAGGGAGTCTCTGCTCAGAATTCATTTCTAAAACATTCACAACACATACTTGTATATTGTTCTGTAAATATATACCTGTATATTTCTAGTGCACTTTTTCGGCAATTAAATATAAAATTAATCTTGGGCAGCTCTTTTATCTCGATACATGAATACCCACGTCTGCATGCTATGTTGTACATTGTACGCTACCCAGGTTGGTTTCTGATCTGATATAAGCATGTTGTAGGACGGGGCATATTTTGAACAAGGAACTGGTGGCAGCATGCTGTACTGGTTAGTGAGGAATTCTGACAGTGATGGCCAGGAGGTTTATATATATATCCCCAGCATGGAATGGTGATATATATCCCCCTTCACTGGAAGCATCTCAATAACTTGTACCTATAAGGGAAACCTTTCCAGCAACTATTTGCCCTCGGTGCAATTCCCTGACTGACCTGGGGCAAGTGGTGACAGCAGAGAGCTGATCCCTGCTGGGTCCTTCTCTCCTCCCCCGAGGTGAGCGAAGTCGACCCCCCCTTACCCTGTGAAATCCGTCACAGATAGTATTAATGAATTGAGGCCCATGTTGAGCTGTTCCTCTGTTACTCCCCCTAGAACTGTAAGAATAAATTGACAAGCAGGTGATACAGTTCCACTTCTGACACTTTCCAATTAGTGCTGACAGTGTCAGAGTGTACAGGAACACACATTTAGCTAGTAACACCCAGCTGTCAATTTATTCATACTGTTAATTTCTTAGAGTATCAACAGAGGAACTTCATAAGGGCGCAGTCAGACGTCTGTATAAATTGGATCGAGATAGGAATACAGTGCATGGAGTGGCCTGCGGCTCTCCCCACCCGAACTTGACAGCCTCATGTATTTCTATAAGAAACTAGATCTGAGCTGAAAAAGTAAATTAATGTGTATGCAAAATGTAAATGCATATTAACACATGACCATTAAACAGAGAAAACCAAAAAACAAGACAGAAAAATCCTAAAATAAAATAAAAATAAAAAAATATATTGCAAAAAATGCATGAAGGTAGTAATAATAATAAGGGTATTTAGTAAACATAATTTTGATCAAAAGAATGTACAAGCCATCCTGCCACGTCAAGGCAACCCCTGTGGGACAGTCCTAACTCTTGTATTAAAAACCTTTACACTTGTCAAGTGACATAAATGTGAACAAGGACAGAGAGACTGAACCCACCAGTAAAAGCATAGGCCAGACAGGATGGATTTCCCAGCTCAGAAACAGGGCGGTCACACCCTTATATGCACAAGATGCACTTTGAACTAAATAAGAAACTAGATCTGAGCGGAAAAAGTAAATTAATGCGTATGCAAAATGTAAATGCATATTAACACATGACCATTACACAGAGAAAACCAAAAAACAAGACACATATCCTAAAATAAAATAAAAAATAAAAAATATATTGCAAAAAAATTTTTTTTTTTAATTTTATTTTAGGATATTTGTGTCTTGTTTTTTGGTTTTCTCTGTGTAATGGTCATGTGTTAATATGCATTTACATTTTGCATACACATTAATTTACTTTTTCCGTTCAGATCTAGTTTCTTATTTAGTTCAAAGTGCATCTTGTGCATATAAGGGTGTGACCGCCCTGCTTCTGAGCTGGGAAATCCATCCTGTCTGGCCTATGCTTTTACTGGTGGGTTCAGTCTCTCTGTCCTTGTTCACATTTATGTCACTTGACAAGTGGAAAGGTTTTTAATACAAGAGTTAGGACTGTCCCACAAAGGGTTGCCTTGACGTGGCGGGATGGCTTGTACATTCTTTTAATCAAAATTATGTTTACTAAATACCCTTATTACTACCTTCATGCATTTTTTGCAATATACTTTTTTATTTGTATTTTATTCTAGGATATTTGTGTCTTGTTTTTTGGTTTTCTCATGTATTTCTATGCAGCTGTTACGTTTGGGTAGGAAGAGCTGCCTGCAAGTCCATGCACTGGGTTCCAATCTCGGTCAGATTTATAGGGCCGTTTAACTGCTCCCTAATGGAGAGTTTTGATACAAAATTCTCCTGCATTGTTATTTCATGTGGAATATATATTGTTTTAATCTTATTTCACTTAAACAGACATAGAATCATAGAATCATAGAATGTTAGGGTTGGAAGGGACCTCCAGGGTCATGGTGTCCAACCTTCTGTTCAATGCAGTATTCACTAAACCATCTTAGACGGATGTCTGTCCAGCCTCTATTTGAAGACTTCTATTGAAGGAGAACTCACCACCTCTCGTGGCAGCCTGTTCCACTCATTGATCACTGTCACTGTCAAAAAGTTTTTTCTAGGTCAAGACAGGCTACAGATCCACTTTAAAATATACCAGAACCAAACAATTGTCCTCTTGAGTCTTAGACAAACACGGAGTGATTCCCTGATACATATAAACAACTCTATGACTCCTGGAGCAAAAAGTACTTAATGAAAGAGTCAAATGGCATCTGTAGTGATTTTAAAGCTTTAGATTATACCATTTAAAAAGAAAAAGTATTTATGTCATATTTTGCTATAAAGATGACAGTTATCATTAATAATGTGAATGCTTTTACAATCACTCACAGAAAGGCTAGGTTCACATGACCGAATAAAAAATCGTTCAGAGTTTCATCCAGAAAAGTGGGATGATTTTTTTTCTCACTCGTCATCGATATACAATCAATTTTTACACCAGCAGCTATTACTCATTTACTGGAACATTTACAGTTTCCTATGTTACAGAATTGCAATGTATTTGTGTGGCCCAGCTATGTAAGGCACACATAAAATCCAGGAGAATGCACAGGAAGGTAATCGCAACGCTTGATATGCATTCACTACACTCACCTTTTTAGACACACCCATCAGGGGTACAAAAGGGAGTGACACGTAGCTGAGTTGGTTAGTTAGTCAGTCAGTCAGGAGGAGAGGAGAGGAGAGGAGTCTCAGTCCAGTCTGGACTTGGAGGATACTGAGAGCTGTGCAGTGAGCTCTAGAAGAAAGCTGACACTTCCATCGAAAGCTACAAGTGCTTATGTTAAGAGCGGGAAGCAGGGCGAAGGGCGCAGTGGAGAAGACATAGAGAAGTGCTTTAGGTATTGGATTGCCTGCACTAATTTGCCGGACACCGGGGTCCGAAGCGTTGCTAGAGTTTCAAGCTTAGTAACAAGAAAACCGGAGGCATCTGGACTACAGGTCGCAGAGAGCAGCCCAAAGCGTCAATACGTAACCGGAGTCAGGGAGAACGGGGACTTTGAGTCAAGTGCACGACAAAAGTAAGGACTTAGTTCTCACCACTTAGAAGGCTCCACCACAATGTTGGCCGGGCATTACAGCTATTGAGAAAGCTGGAGATAACAGAGTTAACTTCGCTTCAGGCAAGTTGGACTCACATACATATTGGAGTAAAGGAGCCTCTAACCTGCTCAGCGGTTACCCGAATGTGCATTCTCCACCCCAACCAGCTCCCCGGGATTTTGCTGAAACACCTTCAAGTAAAAGGTATGAAAAGAAGCTGCATTGTGTGTGACTGAATTCTTATCTACACCCTGCATCACCACCATAGACTTCCAGGGACCAGTCTCACCTGTGGGAGACTTACCACCCAGCTGCCCCCATAACATCCCCTGTGAAGATCATTATAGCAGCGCTGGTCCAATTAACCAGATACCACAGGTGGCGTCACGAACTACCTATCCTTATATTCCCCTGTAAATATCCCCCATCGCTTGACTGCCAGGGCCACGGACCGAGTCCCGCTGCCAGTGACAACTCCCATAGAAATCAATGGGCTCGGCTCCGAGTACCCCATAGCCCTGGTATCCACAATTGTGGAGCGAGTCATATTCGTAATAATCAGATGCTAACCTATGGCTCCATGTGGTATCCAAAATTTATTTGCGCACCCATAGACGTGAATGGCCGAGTCTCATCCAATTTAGGAAATAAACTAGTGCATGGTGCAATTCTTTTCATATGCACTTGAGTCGCCCGCCAGGGCCGTGGGGTACTCGGCACCGAGCCCGTCGACTTCTATGTGGGATGTCACGGGGGCCACGACTCGGTCCGTGGCCCTGGGCGCTCACCAAAAAGGGGATATTTACAGGGGATTGGTGTTCGTATGATGATTCGTGACGCCACCTGTAGTACCTGGTCAGGGTGACCAGCGCTGCTGTGCTGGTCCTCTGGAAGTAATGGTGTTGTGCAGTTAGATGATAAGCCTCTTACAGGTGAGGCTGTGTCCTTCCAGGGCAGGTAGATGTGGTAGTGCAGGAATGGTGCTTGCGATGTAGCAGAGAGGAGTGTGCGACGCTGGAATGATTCTAGGAGACAATCCAAGTGCAGTTCAGTGTTTTTACTAACAGTTCTGATATGCGCAGTACAGATGCCCACCTGGCACTGTGTCCTCCGGGTGAGTGGTCCAGACACCCCCAGATAGATTGGTCGCACTTACCAGGACTCCCGTTCAGTATGTTCCTTTCTGCCTTTGCTCTGTCTGTGCTTATAACTCCTTTCCTTTCTTGCACCTTCACCCAGTCAGAGCTCTCAGACGAAGGGAGCTGTGAGTGAGTCGCACGTACCAGGGCCGTGGGGTACTCGGCACCGAGCCCGTCGATTTCTATGGGGGATGTCATGGGCAGCACACGGCTCGGTCCGTGGCCCTGGGGCTCACTGAAATGTGGGATGTATTTACAGGGGATTAAATGTTCGTGTAGTTTGTCGTGACGCCACCTGTAGTACCTGGTCAGGGTGACCAGCGCTGCTGTGCAGGTCCTCTGGAAGGGATGGTGTTGTGCAGCTAGATGATAAGTCTTCTACAGGTAAGACTGTGTCCTTCCAGGGCAGGTAGATGTAAGGTAAAGTCATGGTGCAGGATAGATGTAGCAGAGTGGAGTGTGCGACGGAGTAATAATGCAGGAAACAGTTCTTGTGCAGTTTCAAAGGTTTACTCACAGTCTGTTGCATGCCATACAGATACCAGCCGGGCACTGTGACCTTCCAGTGAGTAGTCCAGTAACCCTCAGGTAAATTGGTCACACTTCCAAAGACTCCCTTTATGTTCCTTTCCGGCTTCTTAGTGCTACACTCCTTACTCCTTCTCTGCACCTCCCTACCACAGAGCCCTTGGACGAGGTAGTATTGGATCCTTTCAGTTTACAGGTACGACCCGATGTCCCGGGACGCTGATCTCCTCTTCACGGAGACCGAGACACAGTCGGATGCCTGAACGTACTTGATCCCTAGCTTCCTCCCGGATGAGAATATGGCAGCTAGTGGCCCTTGAAGAGTCCCACTAGACGCGGTGTTACTAGTGGCGATGAACTGACCCACTAGTCTAGGAACCTTTTCCCGATGTTTGCCTGGTCCTCCTGCTCCCAGGATCGGGCACAGCCTCAGTGCTGTATTGCCCTGGACCTCTTTCTTTCTCTTCAGCAAGGCTCCCTGAGGTAAACCCAGGAGAGCTGCAGGCCAGGCCAGTACCCACTTCACTGCCAGCCTGTCTCCAACTGAAACTCTAATCTAACAGCTGCAGCCTAATGCTGCAACTGACTCCACCCACCCAACTCTACACCCTTTACTAACCAGCCTGAAGCTCAGCACTGGCATGATGTGTGTGGATGCGGTGATGGAGACAATGGGGTGCTTCCTCCTTACCTGAGAGTCAGGTGTCACACCTCTGGGTGAGATGCAACATCTCTGTGGCGACTGGACCCTCGGGGCGCCACATGAGCCCTTTCGGTAAACATCAATTCTATGTCTGCACGTACTTGACCCCGTAATGCTGCCTTCCGGTAGAGATGCTGGTGGTTGATGGCAATGGTCCATAGAGTGACCACCGCCGTCGGCTTACTAACAGAGCTTGAAGCTTTCCCGCTAGTCTAGGGGCCGAACCCTGATGGCTTGGTCCTTCCTTCTTCAGGATGGGGGCCACGGAGGGATGAACCCACGTCCGTGCCTTTTCGGACCCATTCGCTCACTTCAGCAGTTGCTTCCAGAGATGTACTCTTGCGAAGCCACAGTCAGAGACTGGTTGCTCTCTAATCTACCACGCAGCCTAAGTGCTGCAGCTAACTCCACCCACCCATGTCTACACCCTTTGCTAACCAGGCTTAGTCAGACCATCCTCCCTAAGGGTCCGTCCGTATGCTCAGCTGACATGGTGTGTTGGATGCAGGTGTGGAGTCCTAGGGGTGCTTCCTCCTTACCTGAGAGTCAGGTGTCACACTGAACCCTCAGGGGCGCAACACACATTCAGTCAGTGAAAAAAAAATCAAATCTTTTATCTGCACTGCCCCATTGATTAGCACTGCTCTGAGTGCTGTCTTCACGATCCAGCACTGGGGCCGAAAATATGGTCCCATGAACAAGCCGGTTGAAGTATTTTTCCGTTCCAAAAAGGTAACAGTTAGGGATCGTTCATGGGACCATATTTTCGGCCCGAGTGTTAGAAAGTGAAGACAGCACTCGGGCTGAAAATGTGGTCCCATGAATGAGCCCTAACTGTAACCTTTTTGGAACAGAAAAATGCTTCAACCAATATGGCATTGTCACGTCGTTCTGTCTGTACCTGGTTGTCGGCGTGACAATGCATATCTTTGCTTTAACCCTTTGCTCCTTTCCCCCTAATTGAGTTGGGATACTGTTGGCTGTTACCTGTATGGAGCCTGCTCAGTTCCCTGCTTGCTGCATAGCTGTTCATGTGGTGTTAGGTCTTTGCTCTGCTGCATGACCATCCACATGTGCGGTCCCTGGTTGCCGCTGTAGAAGCTGTTCGTGGGTTGCGAGGTCATTTGCAGCTGGTGCATGACTTTCTAAGTGTGTCGGGGCATGCAGCCACTGCCATGTGCCCTGAGCCTCAGTTCCTTCACAGATTGTGTTGTAATGGTTTCTGATTGTGCTAAGGGCATGCGTGGCCACACCTCCCCTGCTTTTATCAGGGTTAGTGTGTGTACTTGAAATGCTATCCTCAGCCAATTGCTGAGGGCAGCTCCTATATAAAGGCCCTCTGCCCTATGGGCAGGGCCTGAGCTACTCACAAAGCTTTTGAACCTTGCCATGTGTGTGTGGCCCAGCTGCGCTTGGTACACATGTCTCCAGGAGGATGCACAGGAAAGTAATTGTAAAAACCTGATATTCATTCACGCACACTTCCCAACACGGCCACCAGAGGGCATCTTAGACTATTTAAGTTAGTGTGACGTAACAGTTAAGGAGTTAGTGAGTTAGTTAGTGAGTTAGTTAGTGAGTTAGTTCTGTTCTGGTCTTGGAGGGAGAGGAGAGAAGACTGATTCCTGACAGAGCTTAGGTAGCTCATCTCGAACTGAAGTGGAGGCTAGTACGAGTAGAAAGGAAATTACTCTAGCCTAGTCAGAGCTATAACTGAATCTGTTATCTCAGAACAAGCTGCCTGTGTTCTCTAGAACGTGGAAAGTGACTCTCGGAGCTACAGCGTGTATACAGTCTGACGGAACGTCCTGTGAGCTGCTCTGGACAGAGTTTTGAAGGGATAGAAGGAAGGGGACTACAGTTTGCAGAACATCGAGCTAACTGAGAGCAGGTCAGTGAGCTTGGAAGAAAAGCTGACTACTACACCTACTGCTACCCGTGCTTATGTTAAGGGTGAGAGCAGGGCGACAGGCGAGTGGAGAAAGAAGGAAGAGTGTTTTCGGTGACAGATCACCTTCACTCGACTTAACCGGACACCGGGTCCGAAGCATTGCTAGTACTTCACGGCTAGTGATAGAAAAACCGGAATCCTTGCTGGACTTCAAGTCACAGAAGGTAGCCCTAAGTGTTGATACGTAACTTGAGTCAGGGAGGACAGGAACTTTGAGCAGGACGCTGCAATAGAAGGACTTCGTTCTTGCCAACATCTGATTATCTGAGACAGAAAAGGCTCTACCACAATGTCGACCGGGCGTAGCTGTTGCATCTGGAGTTAAACTTGACTTTATGCAGGTTAAGACTCATACACATAAAGGTAAAGGAGGCCTCAAACCTGCTCAGCGATTACCTGAATGTGCATTCTCCACCCTGACCAGCTTCCCGGGACATACCTGCAACCATCTACAGTAAAGGTATGGAAAGAGAACAACTTGTGTGTGACTGACTTTTTGCCTGCACTACCATAGACTTTGAGGGAACAGTCCCACCTGTGGGGGACTTAACATCTAGCTGCCTAATAACATCCCCTCAGAAGATTCACCCTGCAGCGCTGGTCTATTTGATCAGAAACCACAGGTGGCGTTACGAACTATTCCTAAAATCCCCTGTAAATATCCCCCATTGAATGAGCGCCCAGGGCAACGGACCGAGCTGTGCTGCCAGTGACATTCCCCATAGACTTCCATGGGCTTGGTGCCGAGTACCCCATAAGCCCTGGAAGCCAGTGTTGTGCGACTCATCTTCGTTGTGTGTTCCTGGACCTCTCCTGTCTATGTTTTGGTACCAAAGTCTTTGCTTGATTCCTGTTTTGTCCTGTTCCTGCACCTGTCCTGGAGGCAGTATATCCAGGCCTGAATCCTTGATTCTGTACCTGTCCTGTACCTTACCCTGTCTGAACTGTGTCCGCTGTTATATTCCTGAAACCCCTCTGTGTTTGGAACCTTGCACTCAGTGACTCTGAGCCTCTTGTAACCGGTGTTCCTGCTGAGCATCTTCTACCCTGTGCTCTGACTACCATGCGGTGCTAGCTCCATGCAGACCCAGCAATCCTGCGGTTCTAGCACCATCACGCTTAAGTTCCTTCCTAGGTCTGATGCCCAGAGCCTGACAACCACAGTCTGGAGCCTGATGACCGCAGTGGTGCCTGTATTCCAATGTCCACCTTGTGTCCTGATGCCCTGCCTGCATCCTGATGTCCTCGTGTGTCCTGGTGTCCTGCCTGAGTCCTGATGACCTCGTGTGCCCTGATGTCTTGCCTGTGTCCTGATGTCCTGCCTATGTGTGCCTCGGTGATCCGTTGGTGCCTTGGGGTCCACTGGGTGGTAACCTTCTGGGAGGTGTGGAATCGGGAGCCTGGCATAGTCATGTTTAGTTTATGTACTGTGTGACTTTACTTTATTACTTTAGTAAACTTTACTTTCTCTATACCTGAAGTTGTGCTGTGTAATCAAGTCCTGTGTGTCTCTTCCTTGTCCACATGCTCAGCTGCCACAGAACCCCGGTCTCTGCCCTTCCCTAGTTCGGGTAGGCCCGGGTCCCCCTTGCGGTATGGAGGGTTCATATTGCATCCCCGGGGACGCCCGCCCCACGCCGTCATGGTCAGTCGGCATGAGGTGGTTATGGGCTGGGCCGCGCCTCGGCGGCTGCAGCCAATCAGGTCAGAAGCTCAGGCCTTGGACTCAGCTAAGCATGTATGGACGGTAGGACTTTTTCCGAGCACCGCTTGGCCGGCGGATGAGATGGCTCGGATCCCAGCTGGTAGTGGACTAGATTGCTCAACCCTGCTTTTGGTTAGCGGTTTGGATTTCTGGAGCAATTAACTCTGCTGCATGTGAACTGGGACTTACCGCTTATCCCTAGAAAAGTTTGTGTATTTTTTGGGACTTCAGAAGAGGGGGCTTTAGGAGGGGATAATGTCATGCCGTTCTGTCTGTACCTGGTTGTCGGCGTGACAATGCATGTCTTTACTTTAACCATTTGCTCCTTTCCCCCTAATTGAGCTGGGATACTGTTGGCTGTTAACTGTATGGAGCCTGCTCAGTTCCATGCTCTGCTGCGCAGCTGTTCATGTGGTGTTAGGTCTTTGCTCTGCTGCATGACCATCCACATGTGCGGTCCCTGGTTGCTGCTGTGGAAGCTGTTCGCGGGTTGTGAGGTCATTTGCAGCTGGTGCATGACTTTCCACATGTGTCGGGGCGTGCAGCTCCTGCCAGGTACCCTGAGCCTCAGTTCCTTCACTGATTGTGTTGTAATGGTTTCTGATTGTGCTAAGGGCATGCGTGGCCACACCTCCCCTGCTTTTATCAGGGTTAGTGTGTGTACTTGAAATGCTGTTGTGGCGCCCTGAGGGTCCAGTCGCCACAGAGATGTTGCATCGCACCCAGAGGTGTGACACCTGACTCTCAGGTAAGGAGGAAGCACCCCATTGACTCCATCACCGCATCCACACACATCATGCCAGTGCTGAGCTTCAGGCTGGTTAGTAAAGGGTGTAGAGTTGGGTGGGTGGAGTCAGTTGCAGCATTAGGCTGCAGCGTGTTAGATTAGAGTTTCAGTTGGAGACAGGCAGGCAGTGTGTGGGTACTGCCTGACCTGCAGCTTTTCTGAGTTTACCTCAGAGAGCCTTGCTGAGAGAGTGAAGGGGTCCTGGGCTGAGACAGCAATTGAAGCTGTGCCCCATCCTGAAGAAGGAAGGACCAGGCACATATCGGGAAACGGTTCCCAGACTAGTGGGTCAGTTCATCGCCATTAGTAACACCGCGTCTAGTGGGACTCTTCAAGAGCCACTAGCTACCATAATCTCATCCGGAGGCAGCTAGGGATCAGGTACGTCCAGGCATCTGACGGTGTCCCGGTCTCCGTGAAGAGGAGAGCGGTGCACCGGGACATCGGGTCGTACCTGTAAACTGAAAGGATCCAATACTACCTCGTCTGAGGGCTCTGTGGTAGGGAGGTGCAGAGAGGAGTAAGGAGTATAGCACAAGAAGCCGGAAAGGAACATAAAGGGAGTCTTTGGAAGTGTGACCAATTTACCTGAGGGTCACTGGACTACTCACTGGAAGGACACAGTGCCCGGCTGGACTCTGTAAAGCGCTTAACAGACTGTGAGTAAACCCTTGAAACGGCATAAGAACTGTTTCCTGCATTATTACTACGTCGCACACTCCACTCTGCTACATCACTCTGCACCATCGCTGTTACCTTTCATCTACCTGCCCTGGGAGGACACAGTCTCACCTGTAGGAGACTTAACACCAAGCTGCACAACACCATCCCTCCCAGAGGACCTGCACAGCAGCGCTGGTCACCATGACCAGGTACTACAGGTGGCGTCACGACAAATTACACGAACATTTAATCCCCTGTAAATATCCCCATCTCAGTGAGCGCCCAGGGCACGGACCGAGCTGTGCTACCTGTGACATTCCCCATAGACATCAACGGGCTCGGTGCCGAGTACCCAAAGCCCTGGTATGTGCGGCTCATCTTTGGCGTCACGAAGAGGATTCTGAAGCTCGCTATAAGCGAGTCCTGTGTGCCTGAATTGGACTGTTTTTGTGCTAAAGACTGTATTTGCCATCTTTGTGACTTTGCAGCCATTTGCCGCCATTTTGCCGCCATATTCGCGCCCTGAGGCGCTGGTGAAGAAGGAGGGCGTGCTTTCGTGGGCGTGCGCTCACTCAGTGGCGCGAAAGAAATGTCCGCCTACCCTAAATGTTACTGCAATCCCCGGATATGTCCATCAGCGATGGAGTTCCGCCTCCTAATTCCCCATGGTGGGAGAAGGGAGAGAAAACCCGCCTCCATACCAAAGAGCGGGCCCCTCCTAATGAAGAGATCCGTTGTGACCTGGAGAAGCTGATCCTCTCCATTGAAGAAGAAGTGGATGCGGCCCTGCTGTATCTGGCCCGGCACCGCGCTGAAGTGGAGAAAATGGAGCGAAGCTGGAGGGCTCTGGAGCTGCGGCTGCAGCAGAGCCGACCGCTCCCTACACCGCCCGCGCGTCTGCCACCGGCGCCACCTGAAGCAGAGTCTGAGATCTGGCCGGAGGCTGATCCGGAAGGAGCCATACCTGACCCCGCAGAGGACACGGCGACAGGAGAGGAGGCTGCGGAGGCCTCACCCGGACCAGAACGCCGGTCCACCCCGGAACCAGACACCGTACCTGTAGCATAGGAAAGCTGTCCCCCGGCAGGGATGAAGGAGGAAGACCGGCCCTGCGGCCTAGAGGACCGGAGTGAACCGGCTCTTCTGGTAACCAGTGATGATATCCCTGCTGCAGATGCTGACACCCTGCTGGAACCCCTGACACCCCCACCAGCCCAGTGTGCACCAGTCATACGGACACCAGCGGTGGAGTCAATGATCCTGGTGTTAGGCACTGGGCCCGTGAATAGGAATGGTCCTGTGCTTGCACAGCCACCAGGTGTCGCTACTACCAAGTAAATGAGAAAAACAGGACAGGTTCTACAAATGTATATAGTGTATTAATATATAGTATGCAAATGTTGCCATAACCCGGGAGGGTGATTGCCTTTGATATTGCTTTTCTGAACTGGTGGCTGAGGACTCTGCCAGCCCAAAAACTGTCCTTGTATATAGTTAGCACTTCGGTGCCTCATCTTGGTTTCACTTAATTACCTCAGAAGTTTAAAACCCGTTTGGTGTGGCCGAAGGTGAGGACTGCTGGAAAAGTCAGTTATGTCTTGCAGCCCACCCAAGACCACCGTTGGAGGTTTGGAGCGGGTCCTCCACAAGTACATGTTTACTTGAACTGTGAAGTAAATATTAAAAGTGTTTTCTTGCAACGTTTAACCTGAAGTGCCTCCCATAAAGGGATGATGCGTTTGAAAATGTTATACTGTTTCGCTAAGCATTTATAAAAATTTTGTATGTTTCTTATGTAACATCTTTACTCTATTACAGCCCGGGAGTGCTGTGTTTAACCAGGGGGGAATGTGGCTCCCTGAGGGTCCAGTCGCCACAGAGATGTTGCATCGCACCCAGCGGTGGGACACCTGACTCTCAGGTAAGGAGGAAGCACCCCATTGACTCCATCACCGCATCCACACAAATCATGCCAGTGCTGAGCTTCAGGCTGGTTAGTAAAGGGTGTAGAGTTGGGTGGGTGGAGTCAGTTGCAGCATTAGGCTGCAGCGTGTTAGATTAGAGTTTCAGTTGGAGACAGACAGGCAGTGTGTGGGTACAGCCTGACCTGCAGCTTTTCTGAGTTTACCTCAGAGAGCCTTGCTGAGAGAGCGAAGGGGTCCTGGGCTGAGACAGCAATTGAAGCTGGACTGGACTACTCACTGGAAGGACACAGTGCCCGGCTGGACTCTGTAAAGCGCTTAACAGACTGTGAGTAAACCCTTGAAACTGCATAAGAACTGTTTCCTGCATTATTACTACGTCGCACACTCCACTCTGCTACATCACTCTGCACCATCGCTGTTACCTTTCATCTACCTGCCCTGGGAGGACACAGTCTCACCTGTAGGAGACTTAACACCAAGCTGCACAACACCATCCCTCCCAGAGGACCTGCACAGCAGCGCTGGTCACCCTGACCAGGTACTACAGGTGGCGTCACGACAAATTACACGAACATTTAATCCCCTGTAAATATCCCCATCTCAGTGAGCGCCCAGGGCACGGACCGAGCTGTGCTACCCGTGACATTCCCCATAGACATCAACGGGCTCGGTGCCGAGTACCCAAAGCCCTGGTACGTGCGGCTCACTGTCCCCAGCCAATTGCTGAGGGGCAGCTCCTACATAATGGCTCCCTGCCCTATGGGCGTGGCCTGAGCTACTCACAAAGCTTCTGAACCTTGCCATGTGCGTTGTGTGTTCCTGGACCTCTCATGTCAATGTTTTGGTACCAAAGTCTTTGCCTTGATTCCTGTTTTGTCCTGTTCCTGCACCTGTCCTGGAGGTGGTATATCCAGGCCTGAATCCTTGATCCTGTACCTGTCCTGTACCTTACTGTTATGTTTTGGTAGCTGAGGAGAGCAGGCAAAAACGGCAATACACCAGAGAGGTTGGAATCTACTGGATTGCAGTAGCCTGACTAACCACCACAACTAAAGGCAGCCGTGGAGCGTTCCTACGTTGGTCCTAGACGCCTCGTCACAGCCTTAGAGGGTAACTACACCTAAAGATAGAAAGAGGAAAGCTATCTGCCCGGAGCAGATCCCCAAAGAACATAGGAAGCCCCCAAACATGTAATGGCGGTTAGACAAGAGGAAATACAGACACAAACAGAAAATAGTATGAGCAAACGTTGGGGCCCAATCTTCCTAGACAGAAAAAAGGATAGGAAGGATACTTACTGCAATCCAAAAAAAACCCTAAAAAAAAACAACGCTACTAATTGCAAAAACACATGAGATCACATGACCTCTACCACCTAAATTAGTTCTCTGGTGTAACAAAACTAAGCCGCAGCCACTGAAAAAACTGGAAAAGGCAAATGAACAAATAACAGTGGCTCCAGAGGAACCGAGAGAAGCCCAAGCCCCCCGGGGAGGGGGACCTGGCTAACTTCACAGGAATGCAGAGAAAAATGCAAATGACAAGCACAAAAAGAAAAAACAGAAAATATCTTATCTGAGAGCAGGAGAAGAGGCAAGACTCAGCAAGCTTCCAAGTGAACCAGGAAACAAAGATGAGACAAGAACAATTGATCACGGCAACCATGATGGGAGGGAACCTCCTTATATAAGACAGTCTGTGATTCCTGATTGCCAATCCTCATTGAATGGTTCAGTACTGTTTGTAACCACCAGAGGGAGCTTCTGCTCAGAATTCATTTCTAGAACATTCACAACACCTTACCCTGTCTGAACTGTGTCCACTATTATGTTCCTGGAATCCCTCTGTGTTTGGAACCTTGCACTCAGTGACTCTGAGCCTCTTGTAACCGGTATTCCTGCTGAGCATCTTCTACCCTGTGCTCTGACTACCATGCGGTGCTAGCTCCATGCAGACCCAGCAATCCTGCGGTTCTAGCACCATCACGCTTGAGTTCCTTCCTAGGTCCGATGCCCGGAGCCTGACGACCACAGTCTGAAGCCTGATGACCACAGTGGTGCCTGTATTCCAATGTCCACCTTGTGTCCTGATGTCCTGCCTGCATCCTGATGTCCTCGTGTGTCCTGGTGTCCTGCCTGCGTCCTGATGACCTCGTGTGCCCTGATGTCCTGCCTGTGTCCTGATGTCCTGCCTATGTGTACCTCGGTGATCCGTTGGTGCCTTGGGGTCCACTGGGTGGTAACCTTCTGGGAGGTGTGAAATCGGGAGCCTGGCATAGTCATGTTTAGTTTATGTACTGTGTGACTTTACTTTATTACTTTAGTAAACTTTACTTTCTCTATACCTGAAGTTGTGCTGTGTAATCAAGTCCTGTGTGTCTCTTCCTTGTCCACATGCTCAGCTGCCACAGAACCCCGGTCTCTGCCCTTCCCTAGTACGGGTAGCCCCGGGTCCCCCTCTGCGGTATGGAGGGTTCATATTGCGTCCCCGGGGACGCCCGCCCCACGCCGTCATGGTCAGTCCGCATGAGGTGGTTATGGGCTGGGCCGTGCCTCGGCAGCTGCAGCCAATCGGGTCAGAAGCTCAGGCCTTGGACTCAGCTGAGCATGTATGGACGGTAGGACTTTTTCCGAGCACCGTTTGGCCGGCGGATGAGATGGCTCGGATCCCAGCTGGTAGTGGACTAGATTGCTCAACCCTGCTTTTGGTTAGCGGTTTGGATTTCTGGAGCAATGAACTCTGCTGCATGTGAACTGGGACTTACCGCTTATCCCTAGAAAAGTTTGTGTATTTTTTGGGACTTCAGAAGAGGAGGCTTTAGGAGGGGATAATGTCATGCCGTTCTGTCTGTACCTGGTTGTCGGTTTGACAATGCATGTCTTTGCTTTAACCATTTGCTCCTTTCCCCCTAATTGAGTTGCGATACTGTTGGCTGTTAACTGTATGGAGCCTGCTCAGTTCCCTGCTCTGCTGCGCAGCTGTTCATGTGGTGTTAGGTCTTTGCTCTGCTGCATGACCATCCACATGTGCGGTCCCTGGTTGCCTGTTGTGAATGTGTTAGAAATGAATTCTGAGCAGAAGCTCCCTCTGGTGGTTACAAACAGTACTGAACCATTCAATGAAGATTGTGAAGATTGGCAATCAGAAGTTACAGACTGGTCTTATATAAGGGAGGTTCCCTCCCATCATGGTTGCCGGTGATCAATTGTTCTTGTCTCAACTGTGGTTCCTGGTTCACTTGGAAGCTTGCTGAGTCTTGCCTGCATCTTCTGCTAACAGATAAGATATTTTCTGCTTTTATTTTTGTGCTTGCTTTTTGCATTTTTCCCTGCACTTCTGTGGAGGTCAGCCAGGTCCCCTCCGGGGGCTTGTGCTCCTCTCAGTTTATCTGAGCCACTGTTATTTGTTCATTTGCCTTTTCCAGTTTTTTCAGTGGCTGCGGCTTAGTTTTGTTACACCAGAGAACTAATTTAGGTGGTAGAGGTCGTTTGATCTCAGGTGTTTTTGCAATTGGTAGAGTTGGTATTTTTTTAGGGTTTTTTGGATTGCAGTAAGTGTCCTTCCTATCCTTTTCTTTTTAGGAAGATTGGGCCCCAACGTTTGCTCATACTATTTTCTGTCTGTGTCTGTATTTCCTCTTGTCTAACCGCCATTACATGTTTGGAGGCTTCCTATGTTCTTTGGGGATCTGCTCCGGGGCAGATAGCTTTCCTCTTTCTATCTTTAGGTGTAGTTAACCTCTCAGGCTGCGACGAGGCGTCTAGGACCAACGTAGGAACGCTCCACGGCTGCCTTTAGTTGTGGTGGTTAGTCAGGGTACTGCAATCTAGTAGATTCCAACCTCTCTGGTGTATTGCCGTTTTTGCCTGCTCCCCTCAGCTACCAAATCATAACAGTTGCCGCTGTGGAAGCTGTTCGCTGGTTGTGAGGTCATTTGCAGCTGGTGCATGACTTTCCATGTGTAATAATATTCAAAAAGCTTTAATCCGCCATATAAATGCGACGTTTCGACCCATCACAGGTCTTTTTCAAGCATGTTACAAATCAAGCCAGGCTGGCCTTAAATAGTCATGGTGTGTACAAACCACCAATCAAAAAAGGTTACAGCCCACTTATAAATTACATAACATATCATACAATCTATTACATAATATATAAATTTAATTGCATAATGATAATATAGATAATCATATCCATTCAAAGAACACTTGAAAATAGTATAATATACAAATGGATCGCATATCTAACACATTCCATGTAATGCTTTGTTGTTGCATCCTCATCGTCATGGTAACGATCCTCCAATGGTCTCACATGTCCATCCTTCATGTCCATGACGATACACGTTGTGTCCCAATCACCACCAACACCCATAGTGGCGCTGAAAAACTTTCCAGCCAATCAAGTCATATGTTACATAGATTAATCGGCAAACATACCTATCACAGCACCGCTATTATAGTACACAAGCTTGAATCACAGCGTTTCCTATCCTGGAAACCACGCCCACATCACGTGATCAGCCAAAGCAAAACACAGACAGATGGGAGCGCAGCGTCATCAGAGAGGGCCGCATCACATGACCGCAGCCGCAACTCTGATGACAGCAGCGCCGACCATCCAATCAGTGAATGCCCTGCCGGTCACCATGGCGAGGACGTCACTATGGCAACCCACCTAGGTTACATGGAAACAGACAATGGAAACACAATACAATCATGTCATTTCTTGCATAGAAAAAAACAAAGTAATCGAGGGACAGAAGGAGCAAACAAACCAAACACATTACCATCAATGATCTAGAAAAATTACTATTACAAAATGAAGTTGATTATCCACTCCTTCTGGCCACCGATCACAATAAACCTAAAATAAAAAAATTAAAAAATTAAAAATAATAATCACCAGAGAAAATAAAATAAATAAACAGAAAAAATTATTTTCATCAATTGTATTGTATGTCCAATGTATACCAAGAGACCTCATTAGGAAGAGGTGTGCATATCTCCCTTCTTTATAAGACTGTTAGATTAAAATCAAAATTTAAACCCCTAGGTTGCAATGAATCCAGAGTGTAGATCCATTTCATCTCCTTCTTTTTCAATATCTTTAATCTATCACCCCTCTTCCTAAGAACAGGCACACTATCTATGACCCTGAACCTCAATTGGTTCACTGAATGTTTACTTTCTATAAAGTGTTTTGGTATAGGCAATTCCGTTAGTCCTGTCCTGATGGTACTTTTATGTTTACTAATCCGGGCTTTTACCTCCATAGTCGTCTCTCCCACGTAAACTAACCCACATGGGCACACTATCATATATACTACATAATCAGAAGTACAGGTATATCTATTTTTGAGCATAAATTTCTTTCCAGTAAGAGGATGATAAAAACAATCACCTTTCAATAGATTATTACAACAGGCGCATCCAAGACATGGGAAATTCCCATGTCGAGGTGCGCTAAGAGTCCTTTGTATAGATAGTTTAACAGGGCCGAAATCAGATTTAACCAATCTATCTTTCAGATTGCGACCCCTTCTATATGATAGTAGAGGAGGAGATTCAAATTCAGGGACTGATGCCAGTCCTTGCCGCAACAGAGACCAATGCTTCTTCAAAATCCAACCAATGCGGTTGCTCACTGGATTATATGTGGAAACAAAAGGAATACGTTTACTCATTTTTTTAGGGGTTTGTCCACTCCGTGTATCCTCACGTGGAAGGTTCAATGCCCTATCTTTGTATTCATGCAATTCCTTCACAGGATATCCTCTGACAATAAATTTCCTACACATTTCTTCCAGCTAGTATCAACAATATCCTCATCTGCCACTATCCTCCGCACCCTCAACAATTGACTCCATGGTAAAGAACTTATCATCCTTTTCGGATGATTACTCTCAAAGTGCAACAATCCATTTCTATCAGTAGGTTTTATAAAATATCAGTACCCAGCCTATAACCATCTTTGTACACTAAAGTATCCAAAAACTGTACTTGGACACTAGAGTGTGTCAGAGTGAACTGTAACTCAGGGTAAATCTGATTAAGCTCCATATGAAATTCAGACAATTCATCCACAGTACCTCCCCACACCAAAAAAAATATCATCAATATAACGCCACCAGGCCCTGACATGGCGCCAGAGATGGGAACTGTACACAAACCTGCTCTCGAATACCGCCATATAGATGTTAGCATACGTGGGGGCCACGTTGGACCCATGGCGGTACCACGACGCTGCAAAAAGTAATCATCCCAAAGAGGAAATAATTCCTCCTGAGGATGAACTCAAGCAGCGTCAGAACAAGCTGTGCACATTCTGGGGCCATGTCAGAGCCCGATAGCAAACATGAAATGCCTCTAGACCTTGTCATGTTCAATCGATGTGTATAAGGATACAACATCGAATGAAGCCAAAATGGTGGAATCTGTCACATTCACTTTACCAATTTTATCCAAAAAATCACTAGCATCTCTTATAAAGGAATCTGTGGAATCCTTTATAAGAGATACTAGTGATTTTTTGGATAAAATTGGTAAAGTGAATGTGACAGATTCCACCATTTTGGCTTCATTCGATGTTGTATACCTTATACACATCGATTGAACATGACAAGGGTCTAGAGGCAGTTTCATGTTTGCTATCGGGCTCTGACATGGCCCCAGAATGTGCACAGCTTGTTCTGACGCTGCTTGAGTTCATCCTCAGGAGGAATTATTTCCTCTTTGGGGATGATTACTTTTTGCAGCGTCGTGGTACCACCATGGGGTCCAACGTGGCCCCCACGTATGCTAACATCTATATGGCGGTATTCGAGAGCAGGTTTGTGTACAGTTCCCATCTCTGGCGCCATGTCAGGGCCTGGTGGCGTTATATTGATGATATTTTTTTGGTGTGGGAGGTACTGTGGATGAATTGTCTGAATTTCATATGGAGCTTAATCAGATTTACCCTGAGTTACAGTTCACTCTGACACACTCTAGTGTCCAAGTACAGTTTTTGGATACTTTAGTGTACAAAGATGGTTATAGGCTGGGTACTGATATTTTTATAAAACCTACTGATAGAAATGGATTGTTGCACTTTGAGAGTAATCATCCGAAAAGGATGATAAGTTCTTTACCATGGAGTCAATTGTTGAGGGTGCGGAGGATAGTGGCAGATGAGGATATTGTTGATACTAGGCTGGAAGAAATGTGTAGGAAATTTATTGTCAGAGGATATCCTGTGAAGGAATTGCATGAATACAAAGATAGGGCATTGAACCTGTAGTATATATGATAGTGTGCCCATGGGGTTAGTTTACGTGGGAGAGACAACTATGGAGGTAAAAGCCCGGATTAGTAAACATAAAAGTACCATCAGGACAGGACTAACGGAATTGCCTATACCAAAACACTTTATAGAAAGTAAACATTAAGGCTAAGTTCACACGTTGCGGAATTGCCGCGGAAATTTCCGCGGCAATCCGCACTTCTCCCGCGGGAAATACGCACGTTTTTGTATGCGTATTCCCGCCAGAATAATAGCGTTTTTGCAAGCGTAATTAGCTTGCAGAATGCTAGCGTTTTCCTAGCGATCTGTAGCATCGCTTGGAAAACTGATTGACAGGTTGGTCACACGAGTCACACATAGTGTTTGACAAGTGTGACCAACTTTTTACTATTGATGCCGCCTATGTCGCATCAATAGTAAAAAGATCTAATGTAAAAAATAATAAAAAAAATAATAAATAATGATATTCTCACCTTCCGGCGGCCCCCGCAGCCTTCCCGCCTTCAGCGACGCTCCCGGCAACTCCGGTTCCAAGGATGCATTGCGACAAATCACCCCGATGATGTAGCATCACGCGAGACCGCTATGCCATCTGGGTGATTCTCGCAAAGGACTCTTGGGACTGGAGTTTCCGGGAGCGTCGCTGAAGGCGGGAAGGCTGCGGGGGCCGCCGGAAGGTGAGAATATCATTATTTATTATTTTAATTATTGTTTTACCAGGGATTATGGTACCCAGCGCCTGGAGGAAAGTCTCCTCTGCTCCAGACCCTGGGTACCACCGCACATGAACCGCTTACATTCCGCAAAATTAATGAACATGTTGCTATTTTTTCCACAAAGCGTTTTTTTCGCGGAAAAAAAAAAGCAACATGTGGCCAAAAACATGCGGAATCAATTAACATGTATAGGATGCTAATGCTTGCATTTTTTTCGCGTTTTTACCGCGGAAAATCGCGGAAAAAACACAAAAAAAACGCAAATATTCCTGAACGTGTGCACTTAGCCTCAGTGAACCAATTGAGGTTCAGGGTCATAGATAGTGTGCCTGTTCTTAGGAGGGGGGGTGATAGATTAAAGATATTGAAAAAGAAGGAGATGAAAATGGATTACACTCTGGATTCATTGCAACCTAGGGGTTTAAATTTTGATTTTAATCTAACAGTCTTATAAAGAAGGGAGATATGCACACCTCTTCCTAATGAGGTCTCTTGGTATACATTAGACATACAATACAATTGATGAAAATATTTTTTTCTGTTTATTTATTTTATTTTTCTCTGGTGATTATTATTTTTAATTTTTTTCTTTTTTCTTTTAGGTTTTGTAGCGTCGGCGTCCCGGCCTCTGCCAGGCAGGGACGCCGTTCCCCTTACCAGCGCTCTGCGTCCTCAGTGCCCCGGCATCCTCGGCGTCCTCCTTCCGCCCTGCTGGGCCCGCGCGCTCCTTCCCTGCTGCTGGACTTAGGGCGCGCGCCCGCGCCTCCCCCGCTCTTAAAGGAGCCGCGCGCATTTTCCAAATTAGTCTCCGGCCAATGCCGGAGGACTCCACCCTATATTAAGGGCTTCCTCCTTAATGGAGGTGCCCGAGCAATGTTGTTGTTGCACTGTATAAACTCTGCTTCAGCCCTCAGCTCCTGGTTCCAGTTGCCTGCCTGTTACCTGTCTGTTTGCTGTCTGCCATCTGACTGCAGCCCTCCCCGGAGGTTCGGACATCACCTGCAGTGATCCCCGGCTATTACAGAGGACTCTTGCCTGCTCACTTGGGAGCGATCCATCTGCCATCCGACTGCAGCTCTATCCGAAGGTTCGGACTTCATCAGCAGTGATCACCGGCTACTCCAGAGACTCTTGCCTGCTCACTTGGGAGCGATCTTCTGCCATCGACTGCAGCTTTATCCGAAGGTTCGGACATCTCCAGCAGTGATCACCGGCTACTCCAGAGACTCCTGCTGCTCGCTTGGGAGCGATCATTGCTATCGGACTGCAGCCTACCAGGAGGCTCCAACATCTCAGGTCGTATAAGCCTGTCTATTAGAAACTGTCCTGGTCACTTGCTGTGACAACCTGCCTGTCCAGAGACTGCCCTGGTCACTTGCCGTGACAACCTGCCTACCCAGAGACTGCCCTGGTCACTTGCTGTGACAACCTGCCTGCCCAGAGACTGCCCTGGTCACTTGCCGTGACAACCTGCCTGCCCAGAGACTGCCCTGGTCATTGCCGTGACAACCTGCTACCCAGAGACTGCCCTGGTCACTTCCGTGAATTCCTGTCCGTATTCCCGGGCGCCACCTGCTCTCTTACAAGTATACTGTCTTGTATAATAAAGCTCAGTGGTTTCACCTACCAGACCCGTTACAGGTTTATTGTGACGGTGGCCAGAAGGAGTGGATAATCAACTTCATTTTGTAATAGTAATTTTTCTAGATCATTGATGGTAATGTGTTTGGTTTGTTTGCTCCTTCTGTCCCTCGATTACTTTGTTTTTTACTATGCAAGAAATGACATGATTGTATTGTGTTTCCATTGTCTGTTTCTATGTAACCTAGGTGGGTTGCCATAGTGACGTCCTCGCCATGGTGACCGGCAGGGCATTCACTGATTGGATGGTGGGCGCTGCTGTCATCAGAGTTGTGGCTGCGGGTCATGTGATGCGGCCCTCTCTGATGACGCTGCGCTCCCATCGGTCTGTGTTTTGCTTTGGCTGATCACGTGATGTGGGCGTGGTTTCCGGGATAGGAAACGCTGTGTTTCAAGCTTGCGTGTTGCCATAGTGACGTCCTCGCCATGGTGACCGGCAGGGCATTCACTGATTGGATGGTCGGCGCTGCTGTCATCAGAGTTGCGGGCTGCGGTCATGTGATGCGGCCCACTCTGATGACGCTGCGCTCCCATCAGTCTGTGTTTTGCTTTGGCTGATCACGTGATGTGGGCGTGGTTTCCAGGATAGGAAACGCTGTGGATTCAAGCTTGTGTACTATAATAGCGGTGCTGTGAAGTTTGTTTGCGATTAATCTATATAACATATGACTTGATTGGCTGGAAAGTTTTTCAGCGCCACTATGGGTGTTGGTGGTTTATTGGGACACAACGTGTATTGTCATGGACATGAAGGATGGACATGTGAGACCATTGGAGGATCGTTACCATGACGATGAGGATGCAACAAAAAGCATTACATGGAATGTGTTAGATATGCGATCCATTTGTATATTATATATTTTCAAGTGTTCTTTGAATGGATATGATTATCTATATTATCATTATGCAATTAAATTTATATATTATGTAATAGATTGTATGAATGTTATGTAATTTATAAGTGGGCTGTAACCTTTTTTGATTGATGGTTTGTACACACCAGACTATTTAAGGCCAGTCTGGCTTGATTTGTAACATGCTTGAAAAAGACCTGTGATGGGTCGAAACGTCGCATTTATATGGCGGATTAAAGCTTTTTGAATATTTTTCACCCGGATGGAGCGCTGTTTCTTCTATTTCAATTTGATTAGTGTCCAGAAGGTTCCTTGGCTGTGGACGAGCGCCCAATGCAGTTGTGCTGTCGTCACTCTGCTTTTTTAAGACTTTCCACGTGTGTCGGGGCGTGCAGCTGCTGCCAGGTGCCCTGAGCCTCAGTTCCTTCACTGATTGTGTTGTAATGGTTTCTGATTGTGCTAAGGGCATGCGTGGCCACACCTCCCCTGCTTTTATCAGGGTTAGTCTGTGTATTGAAATGCTGTCCCCAGC
>JARQOD010010318.1:0-27837 GCA_033576555.1 Oophaga sylvatica | reverse complement strand
CGTTTCACCGTCCTTGGTTTCGTCAGGAGGCGACAGTAAACAATGTCGGGGTTTCGTCAGTCAGTGCTCCATACATTTAGAGCTTCTGGCTGCACGTTTTCCCACGGAGCGGGCGAAAGTGGGTTTTATCATATCCCTTTTGTCGGGCTGGGCGTTGGAGTGGGCAACGCAGTTGTGGGAGCGGATGATCGTGTGGTGCAGAGTGCTCCTCTCTTCTTGGATACTCTGAGACAGATCTTTTTAGGACCTCGTGTCACCCACGATATGGCTCTCCAACTGTTGGCAATCACTCAGGGTTCATCTATGGTTAGCCAGTTCGCCGTCCAATTTCGGACTCTGGCCTCTGAGCTGGAGTGGCCAGATAAAGTCCTTATACCAATGTACTGGAGGGGACTGGCAGACCATGTGAAGGACATCTTGTCCACCAGGGAGATTCCTGCCACACTGGAGGAGCTCATTACCATATCTAAATGAATCGACCTCCGTTTTAACGAGCGGAGGTTGGAGCGGACCCAGTGTAGGCAGAGGTTCCGGCTGGCGCCCACCTTCACCAGACCTCTTGAATCTTCCGTTCAGGCGCCCGATTCCCCTGAGGCCATGGAGGTTTCTCGAGTGAGACCCAAGTCTCGGGCCACTCGAGTACCTGTGACTTGTAATGTTTGCCAACAGTTAGGGCATTATGCTAATAAATGCCCACAACGGTCGGGAAACGACCGCGTCTAGTGACCATTCGAGGGGGTTCACTAGACACAGCAGTACACTCCTCCAAGTTGTCCTTTAAGGGGACAATCAATTTAGGCTCATCCACTATAACAGTTACGCTTTGTGTGGACTCTGGAGCCGAAGGAAATTTCATGTCCTCTACCTTCGCTCTCCGCCACTCTATATCTCTGGTGATGCTCGCCAAACCCGTGACTGTTCGAGTGGTGAATGGGTCGACACTGCCTTTACAAATCACACATCAGACCATCCCTTTCACGTTATCTATGTCCCCTTCTCATCAGGGATTATCTCACTCCTTGTCATTCCCGAGGGAATAGACGAGATATTGCTGGGGATGCCCTGGCTCCGGTTCCATTCCCCACATATTGAGTGGATCTCTGGGAGGATATTGGGTTGGAGTGAGTCATGTAAAGGCAGATGTATGAGGGAATGCATTCAGGTGGCCACTACAGAGATGCCCGCAGATCTTACTTCCCTTCCCAAATACTATTGGGCCTATGCAGACGTGTTCTCCAAGAAGGCTGCGGAGATCCTTCGGCCTCACCGTCCCTATGACTGTCCTATTGACCTATTGCCTGGAGCAGAACTTCCTCGGGGACGAGTCTATCCCCTTTCTCTCCCGGAGACGGAGGCTATGTCTCAATACATTCAGGAAAATCTGGCAAGAGGATTCATTAGGAAGTCAGTGTCACCTGCAGGTGCGGGGTTCTTCTTCGTTCAGAAGAAGAACGGAGAATTACGTCCATGCATCGATTACAGGGGTCGTAACGCCATTACCGTTAAAAATAAATACCCGTTGCCCCTGACTTCGGAGCTCTTTGATAGGCTACGGGGAGCAAGGGTATTTACCAAATTAGATCTGCGGGGTGCTTATAACCTGATTCGCATCCGAGAGGGGGACGAATGGAAGACGGCTTTCAATACCAGAGATGGGCACTATGAATATCTGGTGTTGCCCTTCGGGCTCTGTAATGCCCCAGCTGTCTTCCAAGACTTTCTTAATGACATCTTCCGGGATATGCTTTCCACCTCAGTCGTAGTCTATCTGGATGATATTCTCATCTTCTCCCCAGATTGACTCCCACCGGAAAGATGTCCGCATAGTCTTCAACCTCTTACGGGCAAATTCTCTCTACGCTAAGTTGGAGAAATGTATGTTTGAGCAGGAGTCCTTACCGTTCCTGGGCTATATCATCTCTGCCCAGGGACTGGCTATGGATCCTGCCAAACTACAGGCGGTGATGGACTGGCAAGAACCCCATTCTCTGAAAGCGGTGTAGCGCTTTATGGGGTTCATTAATTACTATCGTCAGTTTATTCCCCACTTTTCAACTTTGGTAGCTCCCTTGGTAGCCCTCACCAAGAAGGGAGCAAATCCCAAATTGTGGTCAGAAGAGGTCTCCAAGGCCTTCACTTCTATTAAGTCCCTTTTGTAGTGCTAGTGCTCCCATCCTACATCGCCCCGATGATGTCGATTATTTTGGAGGTGGATGCCTCGTCCGTTGGTGCTGGAGCAGTCCTCTTCCAGAAGGATGCTCAAGGTCGGAAGCATCCTTGCTTCTTCTTTTCCAAGACCTTCACACCAGCGGAGAGGAATTATTCCATCGGGACAGGGAGTTGCTAGCAATGAAGTTGGCCTTCTCGGAGTGGAGACATCTGTTGGAGGGGGCCCGCTTTCCCTTCCAAGTTTCTACTGACTACAAAAATCTGGTTTATTTACAAACTGCCCAACGGCTAAATTCCCGTCAGGCCAGATGGTCCTTATTTTTCTCCCGCTTTCACTTCACCCTCCATTTTCTTTCGGGAGAGAAGAATATCCGGGCTGACGCTCTCTCTCGCTCCGTCGTGTCTTCCGAGGAGGAGGAGGGGGAGCCGCGGCTTATTGTCCCCTCTGAGAGCCTGAGAACTGTGGCTCCGATGTCGCTAGAGTCTGTACCGTCCGGCAAGACTTTTGTACCATCTAATTTGCGACCGGAGGTTCTCTCTTGGGCCCATTCGTCCAGGGTGGGTGGACATTTTGGGAAAAAAAGGACATCCGAGCTGCTGGCGAGGACGTACTGGTGGCCGCATATGGTCAGGGACGTTGGAGACTATATTCGGGCATGTGTCTCCTGTGCCAAAAATAAGTCCCCTCGTCAACGGCCAGCTGGGTTACTTTATCCATTGCCGGTGGCAGACAGGCCCTGGGAGATGGTCGGGATGGACTTTGTGGTAGGCCTACCTAAGTCTTGTGGTTGCACCATCATATGGGTTATCACCGACCACTTCTCTAAAATGGTGTACTTGGTACCGCTACCCCGGTTACCTTCTGCACGGGCATTGTCGGCACTGTTTATTAGACACATCTTCCGCTTACACGGTATTCGGACAAAATCGTCAGTGACCGGGGTCCCCAGTTTGCGTCTCGGTTCTGGAGAGAGCTTTGTCGCCTTCTCAGTATAGAATTAAATCTCTCTTCTGCCTAACATCCTGAGACAAATGAGTTGGTAGAGAGGGCCAACTAGACCTTGGTCACATATCTGCGTCACTTTGTTTCGGCCAGGCAGGATGACTGGGCATCCTTGCTACCGTTGGCGGAGTTTGCATTAAACAACGCCGTGGCTGATTCCACTGGACAAACTCCGTTCCTCCTTAATTACGGTCAGCATCCGCGGGTTCCTGTACCTATACCCGTGTCTTCCACCGACTCCAGGGTGGCAGACTGGGCTGTGGAGGCACGGGACATTTGGGACCACACTCAGGATGCCATTCTGGCCTCCAAGGAGAGGATGAGGTCCACCGCCGACGCACATCGGTGCCCCGCTCCGACTTTTGCCCCTGGCAACTTAGTGTGGCTCTCCGCCCGTAACATCAGGCTGCGAGTAGAGTCTACTAAGTTTGCACCTCACTTCTTGGGTGCCTTCAAGGTCCTCGAACAGGTCAATCCTGTGGTCTACCGTCTAGCCCTTTCGCCACGCCTGGGTATCACCGACACATTCCATGTCTCCCTCTTGAAACCCGTATACTTGTCCCGGTTTTCCGAGTCATCTGCCGGGACATCGGGTTTGTCTACGGATGACTATGAGGTGAATGCTATTCTGGGGTGCAAGGTGGTACGTGGCAAAAAGTTTTATTTGGTGGATTGGAGGGGTTATGGGCCTGAGGATAGGTCATGGGAGCCTGCTGAGCGTATTCAGGCTCCGCAGCTCATTGCTGCCTTTGAGCGTAGCGAGGCCCAAGGAAGGGGGGCCCTAGGGGAGGGTAATGTTAGAGGTCGAGTTCCCGCTTCTGCACAGGGGGAATCTCGAGCCGTTCCCGCTGCGGTCCCCCATCCATCTCCGGCCGCAGTGGAGTCTCCTCAGCAGAGACGTCGGTCCCAGCGTCTTGCACAGCTTAGTACTGTGCAGAGGTTTACGGACTGCCTCTCCAGGTTCTGCTATTGTGGCCAGTACTGGTCAGCGGCGAGCAGACGTCTTTAGGACTAAGTCCTGCATTTCCCCTTCTGAGCATACCCAGGGTAAGATCTCTCATTGGAGATCAGGGGTCACATGCTCAGGTACTGCAGCAGCTCCTATTGGTCCGCCAGGAAGGTCCTGAAACTACATGTGCTCTGAACAGTGTCTCATTGCTCCTTTTCTGGCAGGCCCTGTAGTTGCTACTATAAAAGGGTTGTATGGCCATGCGTCCATGCGCTAGTATCATTTGCATTATGTGCTTTGCGCCAGTGTGATCATGCACGCATGTGGTTAGGGCTCGACTGAAATAAGCCCCTAGAATACCGGCACCTCCGGTGAGGAGATTGCTTGATTGCTTTTCTGACTGCATGATCACGGACTGCTATCCGCACAGCAGTTATCTGTGTATCCCTGTGGAGTTAACAGGACACAGTACCTATCTCTGCGTCTTTACCTCAGCGACTCTGTGAAGTAACAGAGTTCGCCTATACCGCCATCTTACCAGCAGCAGGCTCTGCCTGCACGGTGGACCCCGAGCTGCGAACGCACCCACTATTTATATTTATCTGGTGCGTTCTGCAGACCCTAACACCTGGTACATATGATTCAGATATGATCCACATAAGAATGGTTTATTTTTAGTATCTTACGAACAGACGTCCAGCATAGGATACACATTGCTGCTTCTACTGTGTTCTTGAAAGAAGAATTCCTCACCAAATCTTTGCATGCCAATTCTAAACTTTCATTTACGGTAGTTATAGTCGGATGCATTGCTCAGGTGTGATTTTGGTCAATTCTTCCACAAAAAAACTCTTGAAATTCTGAAGGTCCCATGGGCTCCTTCTATGAACTCTTAGCTTTAGTTCCTTCAATACATTTTCTATTGGATTCAGGTCAGGTGATTGGCTTGGCCATTCTATCAGCTTTATTTTCTTTCTCTGAAACCAATTGAGAGTGTCCTTGGCTGCGTGTTTGAGATCATTGTCCACCCTCGTTTCATCTTCATTATCCTGGTAGATGGCTGCAGATTTTATCAAGCATGTCTTGGTACATTTGTCCATTCATCCTTCCTTCCCAGATATGATGTTTGCCAGTAACATATTAACATAGCATGGCCGAAAATCTGTATTTCCTTGCCTGAGGAGGTGGTGATGGCGAACTCAGTCGAGGGGTTCAAGAGAGACCTGATGTCTTCCTGAGCATAATATTGTATCTTACAGTTATTAGGTTCTTTAGAAGGACGTAGATCTGGGGATTTATTCTGACAGATAGAGATGAGCAACTTTGCCTCTGGAGCGTCGAGTCGGGTTTCGGACCACCCAACTTTCTCAAAGTCGAGTCGAACGAAATCGGCCGACTAACGGAAAAGTCGGCGTTCCGACTGAAACCCGACCCCAATGCAAGTCCATGGGGAAGAAAAGTCGGCAGGAGTGGAGGACAGTAAACACACCTACAGTGCCCATTTCAATGCCAACGACATCAATTCTTATTACTTAAGCTTGTCAACCTTAATTTACTTTATAATAATAGTAACACATTGAAAACTGGGGGTTATTTGGCTTAAGTTGTGGGGGGGCAGGGCTGGCTCCAGGTTTTCGTGGCCCCGCGCGGACAGAGTCTCAGTTGGCCACTTTAACACATACACAATTCATGATGCTCCATTACGGCAGAGAAATATAGGTATAGTACAATGACAAATACTTCACTTCTTACATTACATGAGTGATATCCATAGTAAATTCTACAATAGCTCAAAAAACGGACAGTATAGTCCTCCATACAGTATTATGGGCACCAATAGTGCGCCATACAGAATAATGAGCCCCATATATTGCTCTATACAGAATAATGAGCCCATATATTGCTCCCTACAGAATAATGAGCCCATATATGATGCTCCATACAGCATAATGGGCCCAATATAATGCTCCATACAGAATAATGAGCCCCATATATTGCTCCATACATAATTGGTCCCATATAATGTTCCATACAGTATATGATGAGCTCCACATAATGCTCCAGTATATGATGGTTCCCATATAATGTGTCATACAGTATAGGACGGTCCCCATAGAGTATAATGAGCCCCACATATTGCTCCATACAGTATAATGAGTGCATATAAAGCTCCATACATATATGATGGGTTCCATATATTGCTCCATACAGAATGGCTCCATATAATGCTCCATACAGAATAGGCCCCATATGTGCTCCATATGATGCTCCATATATAAAGGGCCCTATATGATGCCCCATAAATAATGAACGCCATATGATGCTCTAGTATATGATGGGCCCCATATATGATGCTCCAGTGTATGATGGGCCTATGTAATGCTCCATATATAATGGGCCCCATATGATGCTCCAGTGTATAATGGGCCCCGTATAGGATGCTCCAGTGTATGATGGGCCCCATTTATAATGCTCCAGTGTATGATGGGCCCCATATATAATGCTCCAGTGTATAATGGGCCCTATCTATGATGCTCAAGTGTATGATGGGACCCATATATAATTCTCCAGTGTATAATGCTCTCCATATATTGCTCCAAACATTAAAAAAAATGAAATACCTCTCCTCGCTGGGCACTGCTCTACTCTGAACTCCTCAGCATCACCATCTTCCTGCTCTCTACACTGTGACTGTTCAGGCAGAGGGGGCACAGACGTGACGTCATTATGCTCTCTGACCTGAATGTCACTGTCAGGAAACGCGGAAGACGTCACAGCGGTGGAGCAGGGAGAGGTAAGTATTGCAAGTGCTGGGTCCCTGAGCAAGCAGGGGGGGCACACTTGTGGGCACCAGCACTGGCACAGGGCCCCTCATAGTACGCCGGTGTCTCTGACGGTGAGTGGGCCCCCCACCTGCTCCCAGGGCCCCGGCACTTGCCCGGGTGCGCCAGGAGCTGACGCTGGCCCGGGGGCGGGTACAGCCCAGTTAGGGAGGTGGAAAAACTGGCATATGTTGAGGTGTAGGCTGGACGTTCAGCAGCTGCAAATGGAGGAATTGGATAAGTCGGAGGAAGAGGAGGACAAAGCGGGCCATTTTGCTGGCAACCTATGTGCCATCAGGGGAAGGTGGTACAAAATCCTTTGAAACCAAGGCATGGTTCATTTTAATGAAGGTGAGATCACCAACATTTTGGGTCCTTCTTTCTGTCAGGATTGATCCAGCAGCACTGAAGACTCTTTCTGATAGCACACTACCAGCAGGGCAAGCGAGCTCCTGTAAGGCATATTGTGCCAATTCAGGCCAGGTGTCCAGTTTACTGGCCCAGTAGTCAAAGGGGAATGAATTGTGAGGGAGAACATCGATAGGGGATGAGAGATAATTTTGAACCATAGTTGACAACTGCTGTCTCCTGTCTGTTGCAATCGATTCAGTATTACCAGTCATGTGAGCGGTACTTGAGAAATCAGTCCACAACATGGTCATGAAACCCCTGTCTCCAACGCCACTTCGGCTGGGTGCACCACGAACACCTCTTCCATGTTGCCCAGTACGGCTCGTGGTAGAACCTGCACCGCTGCTGTGTGCTGGGAATGCCTGTAACAAACGGTTTACCAGAGTTGCTTGTTTGTACGCCAATATTAGCTGTAGGTTCTCCTGTGGCATGATTTCTGTAATTTGCCTTTATAGCGTGGATCGAGGATGCTGGCCAACCAGTAGTTGTCATCCTTCATAATTTTGGCAATGCGGGGGTCCCTTTTTAGGATCCGCAAGACATAATCACACATGTGTGCCAATGTTCCAGGTGTCAATGATACACTGCCAGTGGTGGGTGGAGGAGCACTTTCTGCCAAATCCACATCCCTCCAGTCACGCACAAACCCTGTACCTGACCTTGGCAAGCCAACATTTTCTCTTGCCCCTGAGAAGCATCCTCCTCCCCAAAATAATCATCCCCCTCATCCTCCTCCTCCTCTTCCTCCACCTCGTCCTGGACAGTTCCCTGAGCAGACAATGGCTGACTGTCATCAAGGCTTCCCTCCTCCTCCTCCTCTTCCTCCTCCGCTGCAGATGCCTGATCCTTAATGTGCGTCAAAGTTTGCATGAGCAGACACATAAGTGGGATGCTCATGCTTATGATGGCGTCGTCTGTGCTTACCAGCCGTGTGCATTCCTCAAAACACTGAAGAACTTTACAGAGGTCTTTCAGCTTTGACCACTGCACACCCGCCAACTCGATGTCTGCCCTCAAACTGCCTGCCCATGTATCCTCCCACAAATGCATTACAGTCTGCCTCTATTCGCACAGCCTCTCAACGATGTGCATGGTGGAGTACCACCTTGTTGCAACGTCCATGATTAGGCGGTGCTTGGGGAGGTGGAGCGATCGCTGCAGCCTCTGCATACGACTGGAGTCTACGGTGTGAGCGACGGATGTGCGAGCACAGTCTTCGCACCTTATGGAGCAGGGCTGGTAACTCCGGATAATTATCTATGAAGCACTGCACCACCAGGTTCAAGGTGTGAGCCAGGCAAGGCATGTGTCTGAGTTTTGCCAGGACTATGGCCGACACAAAATTACGTCCGTTATCACTGACTACCTAGCCTGACTCAAGATGTAGACTGCCCAGCAATGACTCAGTTTCTCGCTGCAAGTAGTCGGCCAGTAACTCCACGGTGTGTCTGTTGTTGCCCAAAGACATCATCTTTAAAACAGCCTGCTGACACTTACCACTAGCTGTACGATACTGTGACAACTTGTGTGCAACACTGGAAGCTGCGGATGGAGTGCTCGTGCGACTGCGCTCTGTCGAAGAGCTTTCGCTTCTGGAGGAGGAGGGTCGAACACCTACAGCCAACTGTTGCCTATACCGTGGACTAGGCAGCACTGTCCCACCGCCGCTGTCCCCTGTGGACCCTGCATCCACCACATTAACCAGTGCGCAGTGATGGACATGCAACGGCCCTGGCCATGTCTACTGGCCTATGCATCTGTTGTGAGGTGCACCTTTCCACTCACTGATTGTTGAGTGCATGGATAATGCGGTCTTTCACATGCAGGTGGAGGGCAGGGATGGCTTTTCTAGCAAAGAAGTGCCAACTGGGTAGGTCATAGCGTGGGACAGCGTAGGCCATGAGCTCTAGGAACGCTGCGCTTTCAACCAAACCGAAGGGCATCATCTCTAATGAGATCAGTTTGGCAATGTAGGCATTCAAAGCCAGTGTACGCGGATGATAGGATGAGTACTTTCTTGTCCTACTCAGAGTCTCTGCTACAGTGAGCTGGACTTGAGAGCTGCATATGGTGGAACTAGCGGTGGACATGGCGACTGAGAGGGGGTTGTGATGGTGGTGGTGACGGCCTAGATGCAGTCTTTCGTTGGAAAACCATTGGGATTCCCTGACTGCTTTGGCCTTGCGACGACACCTCAAAATTTCTTGCTGGTGGTGTGCTAACCGGTTGGCTTACAGTGGGGGAAGCGATGTAGCGTTGCTGGCTACCTTCAGTCGGAGCAGATGCATGTGTGCTACCTGAGGTTTTGTAGTCCGTCCACGCTTGCAAGTGCATGGTGTTTACATGTCTAAGCATGCAACTGTTATTCAAATTTTGGAGATTTTTCCCTCGGCTAAAGGTCCTTCCACACTTCTTACAGTTAACCTTTGCCTCATCAATAGGATTTTGGTCAAAAAACTGCCACACTGCACTCTTCCTACTATGGCAAAACTTTTCAGGGCTTGCATTCTGTGCTAATTTGACCGTCTGGCCAAGCTGTCCTGCAACTCTTGTTTTGTTTTTTTAACACGTTTTTGGACTGCTACGGGCCTGCCAGATAACTGCAGCTGCGATGTCGATGCCTGCTGCGGATCCTCCTCCTCTTCTGAGCTATTGCCAGCGGCACCCTCTTCCCCCAATGGATGCCAATCCGGGTCAGCCATCGGCACCCTCTTCCCCCAATGGATGCCAATCTGGGTCAACAACTGGGTCATCCATCACCTCCTCTTCAATTTCATCTGCACCTTCCTCTGTGTCACCGTGTAAGGTGGTATAGTATGTCGGGAAGGGGCACATGAGTTTCATCAAGGTCAGATTCTGGCTCAGTAGACTGTGAGGGCAATGTAGTGCTCTGGGTGAATGTACCAGCAGAATCATATAGCAGTGGCTGTGAATCAGTGCACTCCATGTCAGATTCATCTTGGACTGGGGAATTCAGGATTTGACTTGATAAGTTAGGCGTGGTATGTGAAAAGAGCTTCAGGGAGTAATCTGAAGTGTGGCCTGCCGCATCCTTCACTTTTTGTGGGGGTGAAGGACACAAAGAAAGGTGTTGTTCCTGACCAGGAGCCTGCACTGACGACTCAGTGCTTGCAGTTTTTGAAACTTCAGAAGAGGAGGCGATAGAGCTGGTAGCTGTTTGGGCAATGTAAGCCAAAACCTGTTCCTGATGCTCCGGTTTTAAAAGCGGTTTACCTACTCCCAGAAATGGGAGCCTTCCAGGCCTTCTGGAGCCAGATGATGACGCAGGCTCAACACCTCCTGCCTTAGGTGCTATTGTGCTTTTGGCACTACCAGCAGATGCACCACCACCACCATCAGTACCAGCTGGCCCCCCGCCCATAAACACTGCCTCTTCCACCATGCTTCCTCATGTTTGGGAAAATTTACCAAAAATACCAAAAGATATATGGCACTTTATGAGGAGCGTACAGCTGTATACGGTGTATCCGTATATTTTCCTGAGTCACACACAGACGCGCTCTCAGTATGGATTTGACCGTAATACAAAAGCAGAAAAACGGTACTGTATCAGAAGCGTACAGCTGTATACAGTGTAGGGGAAAATTTAAATCTCTGTATATATTTCCGGAGTCACACACATATAGTCAGCATGTATTTGTCCGTGATACCAGCCGGCACACGGTAGTGTGTGAGGCGCGTACAGCTCTATACGGTGTGGGAAAAAATGAACGCTCGGTAACTGTGCAGAAAAAAAGAATAAAAGTATTAGTGCTGTGTAAAAAGCAGTCTGCACAGCAGTGTACACACAGCAATACAGCTAGCAGGCAGCCTAATAACCAGCGCTGCTGCACACAAGAAAATCCTCCCCTGTCACTGCACACTAACTGTACAGCACAATTGCTATCAGCACAAGCACAGAACTTCTCTTTCCAGCCCTACCTCTCTCCCTACTGATAAACAGCGTCAGCAACCTCTCCCAACTGTTAAGATCCGCAGGAGTAAAATGGAGGTCGGCGGTCAGGGCTTTTATAGACACTCTGACGCCCCCAAAGCAAGCCAATCACTGCAATGCCCTTTTCTAAGATGGTGGTGGACGCTGCACATGTCATCTCGTTGCCCACAGTGTACGTCCTTGCTCATTGGCTGATAAAAGGTGCCTGCAAGCATTCTGGGAAATCCGACTTTGGCGCTTGTTTTGCCGACCGCATGCCCGACTTCACGCTATGGTCCGGTTTCGATCGGCGAAACTCGACTTTGGCGAAAGTCAGCGACTTATGAATCTGACCAACCTGTTTCGCTCAACTCTACTGACGGAATATAGGCTGAACTGGATGGACAAATGTGTTTTTTCGGCCTTGCTAATTACGTTACTATGAAAAAAGACATTTGTCCACCCAGTTCAGCCTATATTCCTTCAGAATAAATCCCCAGATCTACGTCCTTCTAAAGAACCTAATAACTATAAGATACAATATTGTTACGCTCCAGAAAGACATCTAGGCCTCTCTTGAATCCCTCGACTGAGTTCGCCATCACCACCTCCTCAGGCAAGGAATTCCAGATTCTCACTGCCCTAACAGTAAAGAATCTTCTTCTATGTTGGTGGAAAAACCTTCTCTCCTCCAGGTGCAGAGTATCACCCCTTGTGACCATCACCTTCCTTGGTATAAACAGATCCTCGGAGAGATATTTGTATTGTCCCCTTATATATTTATACACGGTTATTAGATCGCCCCTCAATTGTCTTTTCTCTAGACTAAATAATCCTAATTTTGCTAATCTCTCTGGGTATTGTAGTTCCCCCATCCCTTTATTAATTTTGTTGCCCTCTTTTGTACTCGCTCTCGTTCCATTATTTCCTTCCTGAGCACCGGTGCCCAAAACTGTACACAGTACTCCATGTGCGGTCTAACCAGGGATTTGTACAGAGGCAGTATAATGCTCTCATCATGTGTATCCAGACCTCTTTTAATGCATCCCATGATCCTGTTTGCCTTGGCAGCCACTGCCTGGCACTTGCTGCTCCAGGTAAGTTTATCATTAACTAGGATCCCCAAGTCCTTCTCCATGTCAGATTTACCCAGTGGTTTCCCGTTCAGTGTACAATGGTGATATTGATTTCTTCTTTCCATGTGTATAACCTTACGTTTATCATTGTTAAACCGCATCTGCCACCTTTCGACCCAAGTTTCCAACTTATCCAGATCCATCTGTAGCAGAATACTATTTTCTATTGTATTGACTGCTTTACATAGTTTTGTATCACCTGCAAATATCGATATTTTACTGTGTAAACCTTCTACCAGATCGTTAACAAATATGTTGAAGAGAATAGGTCCCAACACCGACCCCTGCGGTACCCCACTGGTCACAGCGCCCAATTAGAGAATATACCATTTATAACCACCCTCTGCTTTCTATCACTAAGCCAGTTACTTACCCATTTACACACATTTTCCCCCAGACACAGCATTCTCATTTTGTGTACCAACCTCTTGTGTGGCACAGTATCAAACGCTTTGGAAAAATCAAGATATACTATAAGGAGGAAGACCGGGCTGTGGGTATCGGCACTGAGCTGGGTCCGGAACCGTTGAGGCTGCATCCCATGTTGCCCCGGGGGAAGAAATAGGGGACCGGACAAACCCATGACCCGGGAAGAAGGGGCGTGGTTAAGGGGAGCACAGAGATGAAAGCACGCTAAGCAAGAGGCAGTTTCCCACCGTCAGACAGAGTGCCGGACAGTGAGCACCACGCTCCGCACCCCAAGCAGCAGCGTTGTGATGTACTGTGGCCAACTTCTCCTGAGCACTCCCGCGGAACAGTGAGTGTGGGAAGCACCGTGTGCTCAGCTAAACATAGGACCACGCTCGTGCAGGGAAACGTGGGCCGGTTACAGGACATTGAGGTGCGGTCCCCTTTGCTGGCTAGAGCACATCAGCCCAAGCTTGGTACAGAGACTTCTGCAGCTTTTCCCGCTTTGATTGTGCAGACTTATGGACTAAGGGCTCAGCTGGTAAAACAGTAGACCGCCCGCTACCGCCAGAAGACGGATCGTTAACCTTGGACAACACCGGAGGACTCTATACCGGCCGTTGCCGTTACTACTACCCCCATTGGACTGTGGAGTAAGGAGCACCAGCATGAGCTATGATAAGTGTTGTTTGGATCTTAGACTGTCACACTCATTTTGATTAATCCATTTATTATGTATTGTTCTATTAATTCTGGCCCACTGTTTATTATCTCACTGCGAAGAGATTACTTTCACCTTTACTGTTAAAATAAATAATATTGTTATTGCGTGTTGCTCTGCAATCCCTGCGTACTGCATCTCAGCACCTGCTTACAGTTGGCTTAATCAGCAAGATGCAGTCCATGAAAGCAGAGGCAGCAGACCAGACGGTTATGCATGCCCAAGGGCCAGCTTACCCCTGGGGGCCATGCTCAGCAATCTCCCAAAGTTTACAGGGAGTAATTCACTGCTGTGGGACTGGACTGAGCGGGGTTAAAGGCATATTGAGAATGCACCCAATGACCCCCGCTATGCAAGCAGAGATTGATGTGATAGCCTTGGATGGGGAGGCTAGATGTTCTGTACTGTTTCATCCCCCTCATGAGCAGGACACCTTTACCAAAGTGTTGCCAATTTTAGAAGAGATGCATGGGGATCGGAGAATTGCAGATGCGATTGTTTAGCCATGTTCAGAGAGAGGGGGAATTATTATTATTATTATTATCTGTGACGCAATATATGAATGCGCTACAAGAGGTGCATGCGGTGATCGCTAAGCGGGATAATGTGGGTGTGATTTTGAGGGGTCAACTTGTAGCTGGCCGAAGGAACGCGTCGCTTAAACAAGCTTTGCGGGAGTGCCTGTGTGCCGATCCGTACATGACGTTCCTGAAGATTGGGGCGGAAGCGAGCGTGCAAGAGCAAGAGCAAGGGACGGCAGCCTCGGCAGGGATCGTTCGGAATAGTGGGGTACCCGCCTCGCCCGCAGCTGAGCCTGGATGGGCCCGAGAGATTCGGAAAGAAATACAGGAAATGTGGGAAGAGTGGTCTGGCCTCAGGAGAGACCCTGCCGTGGCTTCAAATCCATCCAGAGACAGAAGTAACCCTGTGTCCCACTTGCCTGTTGTACCTCACCAGGAAAGGAGACAATTCTGAGTCGAAAGACATCCGACTTGTTTCAAGTGTGGGGACGTTCGACACTTTGCCCGAGGCTGCGCGAGACGGGGCGGCCTCCTCTCTCGGCAGCCATTAAACTAGTGGGCTCCATGGCTGGGGACGATGCCCGGAGCCTGAAAGGCCAAAGAGGAGTGATGTTTAATTTCCGTGAGTCCCTTGTATGGGCTGAAATGAATGGTCGAGCCATCCGCTGCCTAGTTGATACCGGGTCACAGGGGACCACCATGCCGGAAGCATATTTCAGATGTCATTTTCCTGAGGTGACGCAGCCGGAGTGGGGCCCTGTAATCAAGCTAACTGCAGCCAATCAGTTGCGCATCCCAGTCGCAGGGGTGGTCTGGATGCAAATTACAGTGTGCTGCAAAGATGTGGGCCAGAAAGGAGTTGTGCTGACAGCCGGAGAAAAGAGCATGAGAGTGATCTGCGTCCCCATACTGTCGTGACCTTCGCTTAGCTTCTTCTCCACTACTGATGTCACACTGCTGCCTGAGATGTATTTTTGACCCAACGGGCCCTGGATGGCTGGGTACCTCGCTTAACGTTGTGGAGCTGTCCGCCCTACACGGGCACCTGGGCCCTACTCCTCTCTCAAAAGGAAAACCCTCTATCTTATTCCCGGTTAGCTCCTCCTATGTAAAACTATGTATACTAATGTGCCCCATCTAGTGTCCGATTCTTGGTACTACACTTTCCCTGTCTTAACATACATAACAAATATATATATACAGTACATTTATTAAGAACATATAGTAAACAGGTAGGAAACACTATACACAAATCATCTTAACATAATACTCTACCCAGACATACTTAAAGGGTAGGGGAGTGAATCAGTCCCTGTATCCCCTTACAGATGTATACAGCATAATTTATTTACTTGACTTTCTTGGTCATTATACTGTATATTGAATACATATACTACATCATTTCCTCAGATCGTATTCGTTATACACCCCCTACTGGGCACTCTGCTATATATTCACATGTATTTATTTTTTATTTTAAAGTTGTTTTTATCTCATATTCAATAAAGATTTTGTGTTATTAATGGTCCTCTTCATTCGGCTGTGAATTCGTTAATCCGAAAATGGGTTGAGTCATTTGTTTGAAGTGCCATTTTCTAGATATTCCGGACACTATTGTATTAATTACATTCTGACGTACACAGACTTTTTGGATTTTTTTGTTGCACAACTCAGAATTAAAGGGTATTCCAGTTTAAACATATAAAGTTTATTGATTTCTGATTTTTTTTTCCATGGTTTTAAAGATTCCACTTGCTCTTCTTGAATGCCCAGCCTAGTTCATTACCTTCGAAAGTTGAAAATTGAATGGTCATGGATAAAGATGAGTGAGCAGTAACATGCTGGGGTGCTCGTTGCTCTAAACTGAGCAAATTCCTAATATTCGCATGCTCGTTTCAAATAACGAGTATAATTGGAGTCAATGGGAAAGCCAAGCTTTTTCTGGCAGACCCTACAAAGAGGTCTGAGGGTCGGTGAAATTGTTTTTTGAGGGTTATATACCAACAAAATGTACCCAAGAAACAAGTAATACCGTTATAGTTGAGAAATGTAACCCAGCAACATTTTAAAACTTTTTTTCTACTCTTATATATCACAAAAATTTACCTCAGAACATGGAATAGGAATAGTGTATGAGTAAAAATGTGAACAAGCAACAACATTTTTAAAAGCGTTTTTCTAATGTTATATACCACCAAAATGTGACAGAAATCATGCAATACTCTATGGATGAGTAATTTAATCCTGAAATTATTTTCCTACACTTTTTGTAAGTTTTACATACCACAAAAGCAAAAACCTAAAAATATATTTTTATTAACAATTTACTTTAAAATGAACACATTTTCAGACACAACCCATATATATCAGAGTTATCGCAGGGTATCAGGGTAGGGCAGAAGTCTAAGGCCCCATGCACACTTTGCGTTTTTAGATGCGTTTCCGCTGCGTTTTTCAACGTGCGGAAAACGCATCCAACCCGCAGCACAGTGCACTACCAATGTAATTCAATGGGAACCGCATGTCTGCTGTGCACATGCTGCGGAAAAAACATGCGGTTTTCGCCGCGCTTTATTTTCCGCAGCATGTCAATTCTTTGTGCGGAACTGCAGCGGTTCGGCGCCCATTGACTTGCATTGAGTCGGGCACTTCCGCAGCAAACCCACAGATCTAAAAAGATCTGCGGGTGAAAACCGCTGCAGTTTGGGAGGAGGGAAGTGTGTGGGTGGTGCGTGGGCGTGTATAGTGTGCGGCGCTGTGTGTGTGGGCGGTGCGTGGGCGTGTATAGTGTGCGGCGCTGTGTGTGTGGGGCGGTGCGTGGGCGTGTATAGTGTGCGGCGCTGTGTGTGTGGGCGGTGATTGTGTACCGGTGTCTGCGTGATCGGTGTGCAGGGCTGTGTGCGTTGATCGGTGTCCGGGCCTGTGTTGCGGGGCTGTGTATGTGCGGCGGTGTGCGGGGCTGTGTGCGTGATCGGTGTATGTGCGGCGGGTGTCGGGGCTGTGTGTGTGTCTCCGTGTATGCAGGCATCGTCGGATGGGACTACTAGTCCCATCGGTTATGCCTGCTACAGTGACAGTGACTGACACATTAGCCAATGATGGGACAGTAGTAGTCCCATCATCGGCTAATGTGCTGAATGTAAAAAAAAACAAACAAAAAAAAACATACAGTACATATAACATACCATGATATACAATATATAACATACACATGACATACGGAACATATAACATACACATGACATACAATATAACATACAATGACATACGGAACATATAACATATATGACATACAGAACATATAACATACAGTCATGGCCAAAAGTTCTGAGAAAGACACAAATATTATATTTTCACATGATCTGCTGCCCTTGGTTTTTATGTGTGTTTGACAGATGTTTTTATCACAGACAGAAATATAATAATTGCAAACATATGAGTAGCAAAAGCTTATATTGACAGTTAGAATGAGTTAATGCAGCAAGTCAATATTTGCAGTGTTGACCCTTCTTCTTCAGGACCTCTGCAATTCTCCTGGCATGCTCTCATCAACTTCTGGGACCAAATCCTGACTGATAGCAGTCCATTCTTGCACAATCAATGCTTTTCATTTTGTCAAATTTTTTAAGTTTTTGTTTGTCCACCCGTCTCTTGATGATGACCACAAGTTCTCAATGGGATTAAGATCTGGAGAGTTTCCAGGCCATGGACCCAAAATCTCTATGTTTTGTTCCCTGAGCCATTTAGTTATCAGTCACCTTTGCTTTATGGCAAGGTGCTCCATCATGCTGGAAAAGGCATTGTTGATCGCCAAACTGCTCTTGGAGGGTTGGGAGAAGATGCTTTTGGAGGACATTCTGGTACCATTCTTTATTTATGGCTGTGTTTTTAGGCAAGACTGTGAGAGAGCCGATTCCCTTGGCTGAGAAGCAACCCCACACATGAATGGTTTCAGGATGCTTAACAGTTGGCATGAGACAAGACTGGTGTAGCGCTCACCTTGTCTTCTCCAAATGAGGTGTTTTCCTGATGTCCCAAACAATCTAAAAGGGGATTCATCAGAGAAAATAACTTTACCCCAGTCCTCAGCAGTCCACTGCCTGTACCTTTGCAGACTACCAGTCTGTCCATGATGTTTTTTTGGAGAGAAGTGGCTTCTTTGCTGCCCTCCTTGAGACCAGGCCTTGCTCCAAGAGTCTCCGCCTCACAGTGCGTGCAGATGCACTCACACCTGCCTGCTGCCATTCCTGAGCAAGCTCTGCACTGTGGTAGCCCGATCCCGCAGCTGAAACACATTTTAAGAGACGGTCATGGCGCTTGCTGGTCTTTCTTGAGCGCCCTGGAGCCTTTTTGGCAACAATGGAACCTCTCTCCTTGAAGTTCTTGATGATGCGATAGATTGTTGACTGAGGTGCAATCTTTCTAACTGCGATACTCTTCCCTGTTAGGCCATTTTTGTGCATTGCAATGATGACTGCACGTGTTTCTTTAGAGATAACCATGGTTAACAGAAGAGAAACAATGATGCCAAGCACCAGCCTCCTTTTAACCCCTTACTGCCATCGGACGTACTATCCCGTCCATGGTACCTGGGCCGTATGACCGGGGACGGGAATAGTACGTCATAGGCGATCAGCTGCGCTCCTGAGGGGAGCGCATAATCGCCGCCGGGTGTCAGCTGATTATCACATCTGACACCCATGACTGGTGTCAGGAGCGGTCACGGACCGCTCCCGGCACAATTAACCCCTTGCCAAACCGCGATCAAAACATGATCGCGGTGTACTGGGGCACAGGGGAGGATCGCGCAGGGTGGGGGCTCCCTGCGCGCCCCCCTGAGACCCTCAGAGCAGCGCGATGTGATCGCGCTGTTCTGAGGGTTTCCTCCCAGGACCCGGATCCAAGACGGGCGCGGGGTCCTGGAGGGAGGCGGCTACCTCAGTGCCTGCCGAGAGCAGGCACTGAGAAGCCTGCATCTATGCCTGTGCGATCGTGGTGTGACAGAGTGCTGTGCACCCTGTCACACCAGCGATCTGATAAAATACTGTGATGTCCCACCTGGGGCAAAGTAAAAAAGTTAAAAAAAGTAAAAAATAAACATGTGTAAAAAAAAAAATAAAAAAAAAAAAAAAAAAAAAAAATATTCCCCAATAAATTCACTTCTTCCTGTAAATAAAAAAAAACAAACAATAAAAGTACAATATTTGGTATCGCCGCGTCCGTAACGACCCCCCTATAAAATTGTCCCATAGTTAACCCTTTAGTGAAACCCCTTAAAAAAAAAAAAAAAAAAACGAAGCCAAAAAATCAATGCTTTATCATCATACCGCCGAACAAAAAGTGGAATAACACGCGATCAAAAGACCGATATAAAAAAAACATGGTACCACTGAAAACGTCATCTTGTCCGCAAAAACTGAGCCGTCATAAAGCATCATCAGCGAAAAAATAAAAAAGTTATAGCTCGCAGAATAAAGCGATGCAAAAATAATTATTTTTTATATAAAATTGTTTTTATTCTATAAAAGCGCCAAAACATGAAAAATGATATAAATGAGGTATCGCCATAATCGTACTGACCGAAGAATAAAAAACTGCTTTATCAATTTACCACACCGGAACGGTATAAACGCCCCCCAAAAGAAAATTATGAATTGCTGATTTTTGTTCATTCTAACTCCCAAAAATCGAATAAAAGCGATCAAAAACGTCACGTGCTCAAAAATGGTACCAATAAAAACGTCAAACTCGTCCCGCAAAAAATAAGACCTCACATGACTCTGTGGGCCAAAATATGCAAAAATTATAGCTCTCAAAATGGTGATGATGCAAAAACTATTTTTGCAATAAAAAGCGTTCTTTTAGCGTGACAGCTGCCAATCATAAAACCCGCTATAAATAGTAATCAAACCCCCCTTTATCACCCCCTTAGTAAGGGAAAAATAATAAAATTAAAAAAAAGTATTTATTCCATTTTCCCATTAGGGTTAGGGTTAGGGTTGCGGCTAAAGTTAGGGTTAGGGTTGGCGCTAAAGTTAGGATTAGGGTTAGGGTTGGGATTAGGGGTGTGTTAGGGTTAGGTTTGTGTTAGGGTTGGGACTAGGGTTAGGGGTGTGTTGGGGTTGGGTTGGAGTTAGAATTGGGGGGTTTCAGCTGTTTAGCACATCAGGGGCTCTCCAAATGTGACATGGCATCTGATCTCAATTCCAGCCAATTCTGCGTTGAAAAAGTCAAACGGTGCTCCTTCACTTCTCAGCTCTGCCATGCGTCCAACATAGTTTATTCCCCACATATGGTGTATCAGGTACTCTGGACCCCAAGAGTTATTGTGCAATTTGTCCTATTTCTTCTGCTACCCTTGGGAAAATAAAAAAACTGGGGGCGAAAATATATTTTTGTACAAAAAAAAATATTTTTTTTTTTTTTTTTAAAACGGCTGTACATTATAAACTTCTGTGAAGCACTTGGGGCTTTCATAGCGCTCACACCCACATCTAGATAAGTTCCTTGTGGGGTCTATTTTCCAAAATGGGGTCACTTGTTGGGATTTCCACTGTTTAGGCGCCATTCAGGGGCTCTCAAATGCGACATGACGCCCCCAGACCATTCCATCAAAGTCTGCAATCCAAAACGTCACTACTTCCCTTTCCAAGCCCAACGTGTACCCATACAGTAGTTTTCTCCCCATATTGGATATCAGCGTACTCAGGACAAATTGGCACAACTTTGGGGTCCAATTTCTCCTGTTACCCTTGTAAAAATAAAATATTGGGGCAAAAAAAAACATTTTTGCAAAAAAAAAAAGGATTTTTTATTTTTACGGCTGTGCGTTTAAACTTCTGTGAAGCACTTCGGGGTTCAAAGTGCTCACCCACATCCTAGACAAGTTCCTTGTGGGGTCTAATTTTCCAAAATGGGGTCACTTGTGGGGGTTTCCACTGTTTAGGCCATCAGGGGCTCTCCAAATGCGACATGACCCCCAGACCTTCCATCAAGTCTGCATCCCAAAACGTCACTACTTCCCTTCCCGAGCCTGACGTGCGCCCAACATATTTTCTCCCACATATTGGGTACCGTACTCAGGAAAAATTGGACAAAACTATTGGGTTCCAATTTTTCTGTACCCTGTGAAAATAAAATATTGGGGGCAAAAAAATATTTTTTGTAAAAAAAAAAAAGATTTTTTTTTTATTTTTTCGGCGTACTTAAAACTTCTTAAGCATTCGGGGTTCAAAGTGCCACCACACATTAAAATAATTCCTTGTGGGGTCTATTTGCCAAAAATGGGGTACTTGGGGGGGTTTCACTGATAAAAGGGCATCAGGGGCTCTCCAAATGTGACATGACGCCCCCAACCATTCCATCAAAGCGCAATTCCAAAAGCATACTTCCCTTCGGCCCTGACGGCGCCCATACAGTAGTTTTCTCCCACAATTGGGTATCCGTACTCAGGACAAAATTGGACAACAATTTTTGGGTTCCAAATTTCTTCTGTTACCCTTGTGAAAATAAAATATTGGGGACGAAAAATATTTTTGTAAAAAAAAAAAAAGATTTTTTTATTTTCGGCTGTACGTTATAAACTTTAGTGAAAACCTGGGGGGTTAAAAGTTCTCACCAACATCTAGATAAGTTCCGAGGGTTAGTTTCCAAAAATGGTTAATTTATGGGGGGTTTCCACTGTTTAGGGATCGGGAGCTCTCCAAAACGACATGGCGTCCCCCCAATTCTGCTTTTTAAAAAAGGGCAGAGGCGCCCCTTTCCCCTTCCAAACCTGCCATGCCCCAAACAGTTTTTTCCCCCCCAAATATGGGGTATCGCGACTGGGGAAAAATTGCACAATAACTTTTGGAGTTTGTTCCCTTGGAAAAATAAAAATTGGGGTGAAAAGATCATTTTTGTGGAAAAATATGATTTTTAAAAATTTTTAGGCTCTACTTATAAATTGTGTGAAGCATTTGGGGGGTTAAATTTCCCCCCAAAATCTAGAAAGTTTTTTGGGGGGCTAGTTCCAAAATGGGGCATTTGGGGGGGGTTTTCCCCGTTTGGGGAATAGGGGCTCCCCCAAAGCAACAGGCACCCCAACCAATTCCAGCCAATTTTGGTTAAAAAAAAATCAAATGGTGCCCCCCCATTCCGAGCTCTGCCGTGCCCCCAAAAGGGTTCCCCCCCTATGGGGTATCGGGTATCAGGGAAATTGTACCAAAAACTTATGTGGTCCAATTTCTCCGTTCCCCTTGGGGGAAAAAAAAAAAATTAGTGATAAAAAAGAAATTTTTTTTGGGAAAAAAAAAGGTTTTTTTTTTCATGCCCGGGCATTAAAACTTGTGTGAAGCACTTGGGGTTCAAAGTCTCACCAAAGATCTAGATTTTCCCCTTGGGGGTATATTTTCCAAAAGGGGGTTATTGTGGGGGTTTCCCCTGTTTGGATTGGGGCACTGCAAACGGAACATGCCCCCCCAATTCTGCATTCCAAAATTTTTCTAATTCCTTTCCCAAAGGGCCTGACGTGCACCCAAACGTTCCCCCCCCCCCCAAATTGGGTATAGCGTACTCAGGAAAAATTTGGACAACAACTTTTGGGTCCAATTTTTTGGAAAATTTTTAAAAATTTGGGCTAAAAAATCATTTTGTGGAAAATTTTTTTTTTTTTTTTTTACACCCCTTTAAAAAAACTTTTGTGAAAATTGGGGTTCAAAGTGCCACAACAGATTAGATAAGTACCTTAGGGGGTCTAGTTCCAAAAATGGTGTCATTGGGGGTTTCCTTTTTTGGGGGGGCTCGGGGGGGCTCCCAAAACGAATGGCGTCCAATCTCAATTCAGTAAAATTTTTTTTTTAAAAGTCAAACGGGGCTCCTTCCCCCTTCGAGCTTGCCTTGTGCCCAAACAGGGGTTTTTCCCCCCCCAAATTTTGGGGGATTGGCGTATGGGGGGAAAAAAATTTATAAAACCCCTTATCTGTCCATTTTCCCTTTTTTACCCTTGTGAAAAAAAAAAAAATTTTGTAAAAGATCTTTTTTTGTGGCAAAAAGTTAAATATTCATTTTTTTTTCCACGTTGTTTATTCCCCCGTAAGCCCCCGAAGGTTAAAAATCTTTTGGGTGGTTTGAGTATTTTTAGGGGTGCAGTTTTTAGAAGGTGTCACTTTTGGGTATTTTCTCTTTTTGCCCCCCAAAGTGCTTCAAAGGGGAGGGGGCCCCCAAAAAAAAAAGGCTTTTTTAAAATTTTTTTTTAAAAAAAATGAGAAATCGCTGGGGAATTTTAACCCTTTAACTTCCTAACAAAAAAAAATTTTGGTTCCAAAATTTGTAATGTAAAGGAAATTGGGAAATGTTTTTCTTAAATTTTTTTTGACAATTTTCTTTTTTTTGGGAATAAAAATTTAAGTTTGAAAATTGCAAAAAATTTTAAAAATTTTGCCAATTTTTATTTTTTCAAAAAAAAAAAACACAAGTTAATCAAGAAATTTTTTTTTTTAACTGAAGTACAATATGTCAGGGGAAAAAAATTCCGAATCGCGAAGTCCGTTTTTAAACGTCCCAGAGTTATAACCCCTAAAAAGACGTGGCGAATTGTAAAAAAGGCCCGGTCATTAACGTGCAAACCACCTTGGGGGTGAAGGGGTTAAAAAGGCCAGTGGGGGCTTTTTACTTAAGATGGCAGATGACTCCAGCCTGTCCTCATCAAACCCACCCTGTGCTAATGGGGGAAAACACTGAAAAGAGGTTGCTGGTCCTTTAAGGCGGGCTGCAATGATGTTGAAATGTTTTTGGGGAAAAAAATTCTTTTTTAACCAAAAATTGACTTTCAAGTAATTCTGTTAAGCTGATTACCTTTATTTTAAATTCTGGAGTTAGCAAAAATTCCTTGAAAAAGGAACAGTAGACTTTGTAAAAATTTTTGTGTCATTCTCAAAACTTTTGGCCCCGACTGTCAGACATACAGAACAATAAAAACACATGACATACAGAACATACAAACCAAAAGACATCAACATTAACTAACAGGCATACAACATATAACTACAAATGACAAAAAAACATATAACAAACATGAAAACAGAAATATAACAACACATGAAACAAATACACAGACATACAGAACATATAAAATAAATGAATACGAACATATAACACCCCGACATAAACTATAACATACCATGAAACAACAAAACACACCATGACAAAAGAAACTATAACCTACACTGACCTACGAAATTAACATACAATGACATACAAACATACAATGACATACAGAAATATAACATAACAGGGGATACAGAACATTTTTAAATAACACGACATACAAAATATAATACACTTTTAAAACAGAACATATAAATACCATGACAAAAAACATATAACATACAAGACTACGAAAAAAACAAACAAGACATACAAAAAACATACACTGACATACAGCAATAAAAAACAATGAATACAAACATAACATGACATACAGAAATATAAAAATACACATGCATAAAACAATAAAAAACAAAGACATACAAAATTTAAAATAACTGTACGAAAAAACATACACAGACAACAGAACTAAACAACACATGACATACTAACATATAAAAAAATGACATACAGAAAAAACAACTACACTGACTACAAACATATAACTACCTGACATACAACATAAACTACACATGACATACAACATAAAATACAGGAATACGAACATAAAAAATACCATTAAAAAAGAACTTAACATACACGAATACACTTAACATCACATAATACAAACATTAAATACACATGCATACAGAAATTAACTACACATAAAAAAACATCGGCTAAAGTGTTTCAACCCCCTGCAGATTTAGCTGGTTTGTAAGATGAAAAAAAGTTAGAGCTTTTAAACTGCAAACGAGAGTAGGTTTTTTAACAGAAGCAAAAACTTAAAAAAAAAAAGTTATGTTGTCATTGAATTTTAATAATTTTAAAAATAAAAGTGGGGGTAAATTTAAATTTTAAACCCATGTTTAATTTTTTGGGGGAAAACCTTTTTTAAATTTACAGCTAATAATCTTTTTTAAAAAGACCTATGGGGCCGGCACGGTTGTGGAGTTATTTTGGGGCCCACCCCCCTGCAGATCTTCCCAATTATTAGGTTCTTTGGGGTCTCAGTGACTTTAATTTGACCCTTTCCCCACAATTTTCATTGGGTTAAGGTAGGAAGGGGACTAGGCCCCCAAAAACCTTGATTTTTTCCCCCCTTTTAACCGGCCTTGGTTTTCTTGGCGGTGTTTTTGGGGTTGTCTTGTTGGAAGAAAAAATTACGCCCAACTTAAGTTCCTTGATGGAGGGCGGAGGTTCTTGGCCAAAATTCCGGGTAGGCCGTGCTACCATCCCCCTGGATCGGCCAGATCCGGCCCCTTTTGGCTGAGAACCCCCACAGCATGTGCTCCCCCCACCATGTTGACTGTGGGATGGTATTTTGGGGGGTTGTATGCAGTGCCACCGTCTAAAACGTAGTGTGGGGTTTGGCCCAAAGATCCGCTTGGCTCCCAGACCATAAACTTAACCCCAGTTGTCTCGAGTCCTCCAAGTGTCTGACAAATGTGACGAGCCTTGAAAAAACGTTTGAAAGAAAGGGGAACCTTAGGGGGCTCGTGGGGAACGGGTAGTTACTTTGGTATGACAAAAACCAATTTCCCCACGCCAGGATCTCCCGGGACCCCCTTTCCTTGTTGTCCTTGGGTTACCTTTGGGGACTCTTGGACAGCCTGGCCCGGCACGGGGGGAAACTTTTTCAAAGGCTTCGGCCGTGGAAGGCTAAAGTAGTTCCAAAAAGCCTTCCACTTACGGATGGCCCCAACGTGGAGACAGGTGGCCCAACTCCTTGAAAGGGGGTTTTGTACCCCTTGCGCCTTTGACCCTCCCCGATCTTGTCCCCCGATGGCCTTGGGGGCCCCCTTTTCTTTCCCGTTGACCATGTATGAGTGCTGTTTTCAAGTTTTGGGGGGGTCTTTTAAATACAGAAAAAAAGGTGGGGAAAAAAAGATCATTAATCCACACATGTGAACTCTTATTTGTGCCGAACTACTTTTAATATTTGGGAACCAAACAGAACTTGTGGTTTTTGGGGTTAAAAAAGACACTTGAATTAACTTTTTTAACGATTTTAAAAAAAATAAAAAAATTTAAAAATTTTTTTTCTGCAGTGAATTTCCCTTCCCCGGTGATCTACATACAAATGTACAATCCAGTTAACCGATGTGTCAAAAACCGCAAATCTCAGGGGGGGTTAATAATTGTAGGGCCCCGTTAACATACACTGCATACAAAAAATTTAAAACACAGAATACAAACAAAAAAAAGACAACAAAGTAAAGAATTACCGTATTTTTTTCGGACTATAAAACGCCCGGACAAAGACGCACCCAAATTTTTAAAAGGAAAACGGGGAAAAAAAAAAAATGTGTCAAATGGGGGTCTGTTGGAAGGGGGGTTTAGAGGTTTTGAGCGGGGTCCCTCTGGTGGTTACAAACGGTCTAGTGAGGGGGGAAAGGTATGTTGGGGTTTTTTTAAGGGGAATCTTTTCCATCAGGGTTGGGGGTTAATTTTTTGGGCGAATCCTTCTTTCCATTTCCCCCTTTTAGTGTGTGTCGTTCTGCATCTCCTGCTTCAGTAGAAATTTTTTTATTTTTGGTTTTGCTATATTTTTGTTTTTTTCCTGCCTTGGGGGGCTTCTGGGTCCCCCCCGGGGGGTTTTTCCCTTTTTCAGTTTGCCAGCCACTGTGTTTTGTCTTTTGTTTTTTTTTATTTTTTTTCGTGGTGTGTTTTTGTTAACAGAGAACTAATTTAGGTGGTAGAGGTCGTGTGTCTCAGGTGATTTTTGAAATTAGTTTTTGGTGTTTTTCGGGGGTTTTTGGGATTGAGTAAGTACCCTTTTCCTGTCCTTTTTATTTGATTTTGGGCCCCGCGTTTGCTCATTATTTCTTTCTGTGCAGGATTCCCCTTTTCTAACCGCCCCTTTTATGTTTGGGGGCTTTTTTTTATCTTTGGGGCTGCTCCCCGGGGGATAGCTTTCCTTTTCATTTTGGGTAGTTGTTTCTCAGGCGTGAGGGCTCTAGGACCATCTAGGAAGCTCCAGGGGCCTTAGTTGGGTGGGGCCCCGGGTACTGCAAAATCAAGATTTTCCCAGCTTGGTGTATTGCCTTTTTTACCTGCCTCCCGCTACCCAAAACAGATCACCGGCCTAAAAATTGAGGTACTCACGAAGGGGAAAAAAAAAAAAAAATTTTTTGGGGAAAAAAGTTGTCAGAGATTTTTTCTGTTTGTTGCATTTTTTTTTTTTTTTTTTTTTTTTTTTCCCCCTTTATCTTGGGTGCTGGGGGATCTTTTTTTCCCCCCCAAGGATTTACAGTTGTCTGGCCTTTTGGGGGCAGCTTGCATGGGTTCAGGTATTTTTGATATCTTGCTAGGTTTTCCGTTGTGGAACCTAGGGGGCCCCTGCCCCCATTTGTTTTCAGGGTCGAGCTAGTTTCAGGAAAATTTAAAATAAGTAAATTTTTTTGCCTTAAAAACTAAGTCCCCAGGAAACCCGCAGCAGGTTCAAAAATTTCATCTTCTCCTGCGCGCGTCTCAGGATTGGGGGTTTTTTCCCTGACACCTGGGGGGCCGTTTTGAGGATGTTGATGATTTTTTCAGGGTTTTGGGGGATTTTTCATGAGTAATTTTTATGATAAGTGAAAAAGCCTTTTTTGGGATTTAAACAGGGGCTTGATGCGGAGTTTCTGTCAGAGATT
>JARQOD010010317.1:0-27843 GCA_033576555.1 Oophaga sylvatica | reverse complement strand
CCCTGTGCGGGGGGCTTGTGTCCCTTTTTGCAGAGTGTCCCATGCCTCACCAAGACTGGCTTTGAAATCAGTAGCAGCAGCGTGCTCTCGGCTGGAATGGAGAACATTTGGATTGCACTGGTTTGGTACTTCCGCATTTTACGCTCCCGGTTTCAACGGGTGTGTTTGAGGCTTTGTAGTTGTCCGGTAGCGAGGGTCTAGGAGGGTGTCACCAAATAACAGACGTGGTGTGAATGTGTTCGATGCGGCGGTCGTTTCCAGCCACTGCAGCATGAAATCAACCATGTGCTGCAGAACCCAACTGGCCAAGAACTTGTCCCCTGCAAGAGGCGTACCCTCCGCCTGCGTGCATACCCCCCCTTGGTCTACATATGACTAGGCATTGTCTCCCTCCCCTGGAGCGTGTTTCCTCCTCATTGACTCCTCCTTCCTCCTCACAAAGTCCTTAAAAAATTAAATTTACAAATTTTAAAACTCAAAATTTTTTAAAAAATTTGTATCATAATTCTTAACATCGTTTTGGGAAACACAAACCATTACAAAGGATAGACAAAAAATGTACATTATCTTTGTAAATAATTAAAAGTTTGTAATGGTTTTGAAAAATAGACAGCGACTCGGAGGTTCAATTGTTGATACAGCATGGTCTTTGAAAGTCCTCCGCCCTTTGTGAGGAACCACGTTGGCTGATGTCCAGAAGGGGTGGAATTTGTGACTCCTATCCTCCACCCTTCCAAAATCATGCCTTAGTGCTTGCAGTGTTTTTTGAAAGCAGGCAATAAGGGGGACAGTCAGGCTGATAGTGCATCATCTGCACTCCCCCATCCCCGTTACCATCAAACGCACGCAAAAGTGGCAGATACCTTCATAGGTTTTGCCACTCATTACATGGCATGGCTGCCCATTTCTTATTGGATCCATTCTAATTTCGGGGTCCACAACAAAGCTCTCCACAGGCAGCCCCCCCAATCTCCTCCCTTATTTATTTTTTATCGGCCTTACAGCTGCTGCATCTGCAAACGCCTTCGACAACCTCTGCAAATCCGTACCTCCCACTCCCAATCCAAGACTTACCCGCGCTGGCAATCCTCTGGAATCCTACCCCAAGAAATTGGACTACCCATTTGGAGGGTTTCAGGCGTCCCTCAAAAAACATTTGTTCACAGTGGCCTTCACTTACTAATCAAAGTCATTCTATGTGTAATTCTGTGTGTTGGCCCATTACTATCTCCATCATCCCCACTTCCTTAAAATGTGCCATCTTGAAAAACCCATTGTATTAAAACCTTACTTTGTTTCCCAACCTCATTGTAGATTGTAAGCTTTCACAGCAGGGGCGTTGATTTTGCTTTAAAAATTTTGTTTGTTAACGTTTTACTTTGACTCGTGTTTTGAAAACTGTTTAAACTGTAAAGCCGCGGATATTTGGGCTTATAAATAAATAAATTTATTCTTATTATGAGGCCCACTCAGTAGGGTGAAGTGTGAACGGGCAAATTGCGAGTTGACTGCGCCTGATGCACTGATACCTTTCTGTTGGCTGGCCCCACAACCGCTCCAACATATGTAACGAGGAATTCCCCTGGTGGGTACCTACTATGATGCGATGTTCTGAAGGTGAAATCGCGTTGAGGCTCAATCAGCGATTGGCCTGCTGGAAAGTCGCAAGTGAGCGCACTCTAGGCGGACCTTGGACAGTGCTAAGATCCGGATAGCCCTCAAAAAACTCTGCAGACCAAGTTGAGCACATATGACAACATGGTATGTAGTGAGGTTGCCAAGGCCCGGCTGCACCAGTTTTTGGCCATTTCCAACTACCAAGCCTGCCGTGTTCTCTTCCAAAAAACCCACGTCGCCTCCTGTTTTTGGCATTCAGAGCTCCTGCCTGTGTGGCAAGATTCCCATGGAAATTAATTTCAGGTGGCCTGTTGCTTTGGCACGCTGTCTCATATCGGTCACAACAGGAAAGTTCAGGGTCCATGTGGAGGTAGACCGTGAGGCTCCCTGCAGCGATGATTCTGAGGAACTGGAATAGGTGAGGAATCAATGTGTAAACTTATTTCTGCAATTTGGAGTTGGCAGAACCTACCAGCGCCACTCGAAGATCGTACCCGGCTGAAAACATTGACCCAATGGGCAGTGGGGAAAGGTATTGTCCCTGGCCATGGGTGTTAGAACCCCTTGTTAGGTTTTGTTTCAGTTTGTGGTAATGACCTTTTTTCCTATTTATCTGGCTCCCCCCCTCTGCTTTGCTTGACTTAATTGTATTATCTCTGTTAAGCTAGCCGGGGTTAGGTGCCTTATTCTGTCTTTTTGCTTGATGTTAGGATCCAAAATTTTTTTTTTTGTTTAATTATCCATGCTACAATTTATGTTAGGAGGGTCCACCTTTTCTCACATCCCTAATCTTGTAGGGATTATCCCTCGCAACTATAGGTCTTCTTCACACTAGATAGGACTTTAGGGGTCTGGTCGCAGGATCAGGTTCCCCGTTACCGTGGGATTCAGCTTAGTTGTATTGTAGGGACAGAATTCCCCTTCTTTCTTTGTGTGATCAAAACAAGGGTTGGTCCACCTCGGTGGTCAGGTGGACCTTGCTACTGGGGCTTTTAGTAGCGCTGTTTAATTTTTCCCCTCAACTGCTTTTGCGACGGGCGGCTTGCCTGCTGAAATGAAATCGGCTTGGCAATTGTATTGTGGGATTGAAATGAATTCAGTTACGGAAACTGTTGTCTCCCACCAGCCTGAATCCAACATTTAAGGGACAGGAGTTTTGAATGCCAGCATTCGAGCGTGCTGTGCTGGTTTGGGTATGGCCGTCTTTTTATCCCATGCCGTGCTCGATGGCTGTTTTGTGGCCTGGGAGTGTGGGATGACAGGGACTTGTGCTGTGTGTGGAATAACAGTTTGTCTTGGACAAAGTGGCCGAGGTTCTTCCAGGCGATCCGTGAGGAAGCATCCAGCTGTGTGTGACTCGATGGGCTTCAAACAACCTGAGATGTAGGTGTGCTGTAGGTTGGCCTACATCTCAGGGGTCTTTGTAACTAATACGGCTTTGTCCGCACATGTTTTCCACATATTTTGGTATTGAGGTATGACCTTTTAGCTATTTTTAATTTTTAATTACCAGCTTGCATTTAAATTCAAATATCATGTGCAAGTGGTGAAAAAGGACCGCATGCAAGCCTGGGAGGACGTTTTGATTTTGGAAGACAACTGCTCCGAACAGGTGCCAAATGGAGGAAAGGCAACCGGTCGCAGCCTAACTCCCTCCTGTTTGTACCGTTGGGCAATGCTTCCTCTATCTTCCTTCTATAATAACCATTTCTTAGGCCCCCTCCCAGCTTTAACCAAATATGGTTCTCACCCACAAGCTCCCACAGTGCAGCACCCCTCCTACATCTCCTCCCTATTTCTATCTAACGGCCTAAAACCTGCTGCCTTGCAAAAGACTTCGATAACCTCTGCCTAATACTACTCCACTCCCCGACTCCCGACTTCTCCCTTACCCAATCCTCTGGAATGGTACCCAAGAAATTAGGACTACCCAATTTGCATGGTTTCAGGCGCTCCTCAAAACACTTTGTTCAGGCGGCCTATCCATCACTAATCAAAGTCATCTATGATTCTGTGTAAGTGGTGTGTGTTCTAGCCCCAACTTCCCATCCCTCAGTCCCCCTTTAAAATGGCGGAACATATTGTAAATGCACCTTGTTATAAACACCTTTACTTTGTTCTCCCCCCCCTTCTCATTGTACATTGTAAGTGTCACGAAGGGCGACTTATTTTGTTAAATTTTTGTATTGTAACGTTTTATTAGACTTGTGTTCTGAAAAGGCTAAACTGTAAGCGCTGCGGAATATGAGGCGCTATATAAATAAATATTATTTATTTTTCCTCTGGTGTCCCACCCCTTCCTGTTCCTCATGCCTTTGGGCTTGGCCTCATCATTCCACTACCCTTCCAACCACCTGTGTTGGGGGTTGGCCGCACCTGCTCAACAGAAAAGGACCTGGGTTCTCATCATCAGATGCGTTCTGCGGTGTGTGACATCGCACTGTCTCACCCGCCTCTTCAGATTCAGAGACCAAAACTGTTCGCATATGCTACTCCCTCTTCACATTACAATGTGCTTGGTGGGCCCCCTGTTTCAAGCCAATAGATTCTGAGAACAGAAGCAGACACTCAGTGGCTCCTGTACAAACTCTTGACTCCTGGGCAATTGCCAGGCGGTGAAGGACAGTTGGTTGCCCAACGTGCTGTGGTCCTAGAGGAGGTGGAAGCAAATTGAGCGTGCATTGGCTGAATCCAAACAAACAACGGCTTCAATTTGTTCTTCCCGCGCGGGGGGTCTCCGGCTCACAAAAAGTGCGCTAAAAAAGGAACGCCACCCGGGAAAATGGTGGATGCTGGTCCTGGGGGCCAGCAGCCAAAAATCCCCACGTCCTCTCCTGAAGAAACTCCACGACCACGTGCCTTACTCCCTCCTTTTCATCTTGGGTGATAAAGAAAGTCTGAAAGTTATAAGGTCTAAGTGTGGTTATTCCGCAGGGGCTGCAGTGAACATGACCAACTGTTCCTACCCAATGCGTTCAGCAGGAAGGCAGTCTGTGCGTCAAAACAAAGGCACAAGCATAATCCTGTACCGTTTATAAAGCTATTAAAAAAAAATTATGAGTAGTGCGCAACTTTATTGAGGTACAGTATTAATGCAATTCACCATCTGTGGCTATGCAGTCCATCTTAAAACCTATTATCGTTGTCATGCTTCCATCGACAGTCCAAGTCGCCATAAATAGCAATTTTCACTATGACTATGCACTTTTTGAAAGGGTTATGTTTGTTAAAAAAATGGTTATTCCACAATTATGAGTATTCATGATGGAAATTGTATAATTTTGTATAAAAATTTTAGTGCATTATTTCACAAATGGAAATTTTGTAATATCACAGATAACTTGTAATGCTGGATGTTTTGAAGTCAGACATTATTGTTTAAAAAAAAAAATGGTGACATATGTTACTTAATCCTCATTAATGGATTCATAGTACTTGTAGCTTTTATGTTAACCGTATGCAGATTCCTTAACTAATTTATTTTGTGGTTTGCTGCCTGTTCAACATGTTAATGTAGTGTTTATGTTTGTCAATTCTTTATTTTCTAGATATTGTTTAAATGAAAACATCTTTGGTATAAAGGTTATCTTTTCTTGTTTGAAGATAGCATTTAAAATTGACAGGTAACAAGGAAATTACTTGATCTAGTATTTAAACCTCCTCTTGACCCGGGCTCCAACACCGCCAGTTGTTGCTGGAAGTGTGTTAGCACAGTCAACACTTGTCCTGTGTTACTGGGGTTCAGTAACGTCAGCTGGTCCTCGTTGTGCCCTTGGCTTTTTTCCCCTCTGCTGCCCCTCCGGGTTCCAGCAACAGTCAGCTGGTCCTCGTTACTTGCATTGCTCTTGTACCTTTTTGCTACCCGCCGGGTTCCAGTACCGTCAACTGGTTTCCCCCGCAGTGCCTTTGGCCTAGGTGCCCCATCTCGGTATCCGAGTTCCAGCAACTTCTGCTGGTCCCTTGGTAGTGCTTTGGGACGGGACCTCCTGTTAGTAACCGTTGTCCCAGTAACGTCAGCTGGTCCTCGGTTGTGCCATTGGCCTTTTCCTTCTGCTGCCCCTCCGGGTTCCAGTACCGTCAATGGTTCTCCGCATGCCTTTGGCCTAGGTGCCTCCATCTCGGTATCCGGTTCCAGCAACGTCTGCTGGTTTGGTAGTGCTTTGGAGCACAGGTAACCTCCTGCTTATAACCGTGTCCCAGTAACCCTGGTACAAGATTGTGCTAAAAAACAAGATACGGAACAAGGACACAAGAACAATAAGCAGAAGATCTAAAACAGAAGAACTGAAGTATAAACCAAAAAGAGCAAAATATATGCTCTAAATTCTAAGCAGAAGAAATAAGCAGTGTATGGGGGTGAGTCCCGTTCCTCCTCGTGGTGCCCCTGGAAAATCCGCTGCGCAGGTAAAACTGAACCGGAAAATACTGTTGTAATTTTAAATCTTTTGTGCAGCAAGAAGGGAAGGATGAAAAATTCTACTTTGACAGATTACGTCAGGATTCTCTGTCACAATAAAATATGATGAAAAGATGAAGCAGAAATGAATAAGAATAATAGTTTAATAAGAAGAATATGAGTAATTTAACAAAAGATGAAAAAGCAAGAAGTTTAAGAAGAAATAAAGAAGGTGAAGATGAAGAAATAATTTGATGAAAAAGATTGCTGCAGAAAGATTAGAAGGAGAAAAGTGTGTGAAAAGTTAAAAAGGTGAAGATGAACATGGAAGTTGTGAATAAATATTTGCCAAAATATAAAAACGTTAACATTGTCAATTTCTTCGTCAATCCGAACATCTTTAAAAAAAAAATATTTAGCTATTCCTTTGATTGGGTTTTAAAAATCTAGCCTTTAATGTCTCCTCAACCTTCCCCAATACATTTACTTACTCTTTCTTGTTTTCCTTCATGTAAATTAACCAAAGGCAAGATGGGTTTTTTTTAAATTTTATTTTGTTCCCATGACTTACAGGGCTTCCGGTATGGTATCGGGTTTCGCCGATTTTTATGATATCGGCGAACCTTTCCGATTCCGATACTTTAGGTATCGGAAAGTATCGCTCAACTTCTTACAAATACTCATGAAAATATATCCAAATTCTGAATGTGGCCTAGGGACATTTAATTATGGGGAATAAATCTTGCAATTTGATCTTCTGGTAAAATCCAAACAAATGGAAAAAACAAATTTTGTCTGATTAGCTATTTCAAAAGACCACTTAGTGCTTCCCTACATGTAAGGGCTCACTACTTAGCATATAAAAAACTTGGTGTTCCCTTGAAAATTGGACTAGTGGAAAAAATATTTCAATTTTGTATGCAGTGCTTTGCGAGTGTGCGATTTTTTTTCCTCACAGTCTAATGACATCTGTATGACATGCATACGAATCCATATGCAAAAGTTTTAATTGTTTTTCTTACTGTAATCTCTTGTAATTTAAAGAATTTTCTAACTTAAAAATCAATCTTATATCAAATTAGATAGCAAAACATTAGGTGAGAATCGGGAAACTGGAGCAGCAGCCAAGCCCTCTCCGTTGCCACGGGGGTGACGTCAGTAAGGTACCGCAGGTAAGCAAATTCTGACATTGTAAGGAGGTGAAGGGTATTAACCTTTAAAGGTTTATCCTCCCTTTTAAATGTGTAAAGTAAGTTTTGTTGAACTGTATGATGTATATGCTGTCCAGCCAGTATTAATGTGACATTTCTAGTTCTGTTATTTTTGCTGCCACCTTGGTTATTGTTTAGTGCTGTTTGGGATCTATTTCCCATTCTTTGCTTCAACTCTTCCTCCCAACTGTTTTCCCTTTCCGGCTCCATCTTGTGTGCTTCGTCATTCTGTGTTTCTCATCTTCTGTAGGAGCTTCAACACAGCATTCCTTTTAGACCTATGTTCTTTCTTTTGAAGCCACCCTTGATACCTTTGCCTGAAGGAAATTGTATGTATTCATTCATAAGGTACTGTAATGCCAAAGATTTGTTACATTCAAGTTTCACCTTCTCAAGAAGTATCTGTACGATTAAGATTAGGAGGGAAGTTTTTATAGAGTTCCTTCTACCATTGCTTATATCGGAGAGTACCCAAGGATCAGGCTGTTTTACATATTCGGTGGCAGAATAGTCCAAAGGAGCTGTTGTTGCGGCCTATTGCATGTTTACCTCACGACTTAACCAGGGAAAGAACCTCTCTCCTGCTTGCATAGGAACCAATCCTTTTGCCGTTGTATATATACAGTTCCAGCAAAGTGGCGCCATCCACATCTCACAAGTTAGAAACATGTCCATGGAAAGATAGTATGGATCCCTGTGCTTGGAATCAAACAGACGCATCACGACTCAGAAAAACAGTGCCGAGAAGAGACTCTATGTGATCCTGAACAAAGGGTTCGACCAAAGGCACAAATAAACCCCGCAAAAGGCCAAAGAACTTGAGGCAACTGAGTGAGTTCCTCAATAACCGAGTATCTTATGGGAAAGGCCGGCGGTGTATTGCAGCTTTTCACGCCATAAGAATAACAAGCAACCTAACCAAGCTTTGCTCGTTATTGAAGCCTAGATTGCTTGGGCTATCCACAAAGTTAGCCACATTTTGGGTAATTTGATATGGAAATGCCTTAGCGATTTTAAATGAGCGAAAGACCTTACCCAAAGAAACAATGCTACGTGCAAGTTGCCCAAAGCAAGGCAGATGCCGCATCACACACCTGCAAAAGTAAGGTCACGCGATCGCTTCAACAAATAATCTCGATCCTCCAGATCTTCTGTTCCAAAAGTCGGATTATCTGAGAAGCAATAGAAAACCGTGCGATGCAGAAGAAGCCAGAGTAAGGAGTTCATTGAGGAAGGAAGCAGAGAAGAGCCCGCTGAAAGTGAAGGAGCAGAGGAGAGGCCCCGATAAAATCCTCCAAACAGAAAAAGGAAGAAGCCGCTGCCATGGCTAAATTGAAGGTGTTTGAGCAAGCTAGTGACAAAACCCACCTTAATGTCCTTTCCTAGAAGAAATAGAAGATCCGGATACTACCAAGGATTGTGTTAAAACACCAAAATCCCCATCTGCTAATTAGACCAAATCCGGTCAGAACCTTAAACCCCTTCACCCCAAGGGTGGTTTGCACGTTAATGACCGGGCCAATTTTACAATTCGCCACTGTCTCTTTTGAGGGTTATAACTCTGGAACGCTTCAATGGTCTTCCGTTCTGAGATTTTTTCCGGAACATATTGTACTTCACGTTAGAAGTATAATTTCTTCATTAAAATTGCGTTTTTTTTGAAAAAAACACAAATATGGCCGAAAATTTTGAAAATTTTGCAATTTTCAAACTTTGAATTTTTTTTCCTTAAAACAGGAAAATGTACACAAAATAGTTTAGAAAAAATTTCCCAATGTTTTTACTCAGCACAATTTTGGAACAAAATTTTTTTTTGTTCGGAAATTATAAGGGGTTAAAAGTTGACCAGTGATTTTCTTTTTACAACAAAATTTCAAAGCCATTTTTTTTTTGGGACCACCTAATTTGAAGTCACTTTGAGGGTCTTTTTGCAGAAAAACAAAAAAGTGACACCATTCTAAAAAACTACCCTCAGGTACTCAAAACCCAATTCAAGAAGTTTTTTAACCCTTCAGGGCTTCACGGAGCTGAAGCAACGTGGAAGGAAAAAATTTAATATTTACTTTTTAGCCACCCAAAAATTTATCTTTTACAACTTTTTTTTTATTTTGACAAGGTAAAAGGAGAAATGGGAATAAAGTTGTTGTGCAAATTTCTCCTGGTACCCAATACCCTATTTGTGTGGGAAAAACACGTTTGGGCCACGGCAAGCTCGAAGGGAAGGGGCCGTTTGATTTTTCAAACAAAATTGGCTGGAGTTGAGATTGGCACCATGTCGTGTTTGGAGAGCCACTGATGCGCCTAAACGGGAAACCCCCCCCAAAATGACCCATTTTGGAAATGACCCCCTAAGGAACTTATTTTAGATTGTTGTGAGCATTTGGCCCCAAAGTTTTCACAAAGTTTAAATGCCCCGGGTGTGAAAAAAAAAAAAAACAATTTTCCACAAAATGATTTTTTAGTCCCAAATTTTTTATTTTTCCCCCAAAGGGGAAAATTTGGGCCCAAAGTGTTGTCCAATTTGCCTGAGTACGTGATACCCATATTGGGGGGGGGAAAAGTTTGGGGCACGGCAGGGCTTGGAAAGGAAGCAGTAACGTTTTTGGAATGCAAACATTATGGGGGTCATGTTCCGTTTGTAGTGCCCCGATGGCCTAAACAGTGGAAACCCCCCACAAGTGACCCCATTTTGGAAGCTAGCCCCCTAAGGAACTTTTCTAGATCTTTGGTGGCACTTTAACCCCAAAGTGCTTACACAAGTTTATAATGCCCGGGCATAAAATAAAAAATCCTTTTTTTTTCCCACAAAAATTATCTCTTATCACTAATTTTTTTTTTCCATAGGTAACAGGAGAAATTGGACCTCAAAAGTTGTTGCCAATTTGTTCAAAGAGTAAGTTGAAACCCCTATGTGGGGGGGAACCACTTTTTTGGGTGCAGGCAGAGTGGAGGGGAGTAGCACCATTTGACGTTTCCAACCAAAATTGTTGAATTGGATTGGGCCATTTATTTGAAGTCCTATTCCCTAACATAAACCCCCCCCCAAACCCATTTAAACTTAACCCCCTAAACTTTCTAACTTTTACAATTTAACCCCCCCAATTCAAAATTTAAAACTAACCAAAAAAAAAAAAAAAAACCACAAAAACCCCCCCCCCCCCCCAATTTTTATTTTCCAATCCCCCCCCCCCCCCCCCCAAAAATTCCAAAATATTTAATTTTTCCCCCCCCCCCCCCCCCCCCCCCCCCCCCCTATTGGGGGTAAACCACTGTTTGGGTGATGGCAAGTTTGGAAGGGAAGGGCGCGTTTGACTTTTTTTCAACTCAAAATTTGGGGTGGATGCCATGTCGTGTTTGGAGAGCTCCTGATCTGCCTAAACAGTGGAAACCCCCCAAATGACACATTTTGGAAAAAGACCCCAAGGAACTTATTAGATGTGTGGTAGCACTTTGAACCCCAAAGTGCTTACAGAAGTTTTAACGTACAGCGTAAAATAAAAAATCTTTTTTTTTTTTACAAGATTTTTTGCCCCCAATATTTTTTTTTCACAAGGGAACAGGAGAAATGGACCCCAAAAGTTGTTGTCCAATTTGTCCGGTACGTAATACCATATGTGGGAGTAAACTATGTATGGGGCCGTCGGGGCTCGGAAGGGAAGTAGTGACTTTTTGGTTGCGACTTTGATGGGAATGGCTGGGGGCTCATGTGCATTTGGAGGCCCCTGATGTGCCTAACGTGGAAACCCCCCACAGGACCCCATTTTGGAAAATAACCCCACAAGGAATTTCAATGTGGGTGAGCACTTTAAAACCCCGAAGTGCTTCCCAGAAGTTTTAACGTACGGTTAAAAAAAAAAATCCTTTTTTTTTTTTACAAAATGATTTTTTCGCCCCCAAATTTTTTTTCAAAGGGAACAGGAAAAAATTTGGACCCCAAAAGTTGTTGTCAATTTGCCTAGTCGCTGTACCCAAACATGGTGGAAAACGACTGTAGGGTGCACGTCTGGGCTCGGAAGGGAAGTAGGACGTTTTGGTTGCAACTTTGATGGAATGGTTGGGGGCGCATGTCGCATTTGGGACCCCTGAGCGCCTAAACAGTGGAAATCCCCAACAAGTGACCCCCTTTTGGAAAAGACCCCACAGGATTTCTAGAAGTGTGGTGGGCCCATGAACCCCAATTGCTTCACAGAAAATTTAAACATACAGCCGTAAAAAACAAAAAAAAAACATTTTTTTTTTTTAAAAAAATATTTTTTTCCCCCCCGTTTTTTTATTTTTCCAAGGGTAACAGAAGAAATAGGACAAATTGCACAATAATCTTGGGGTACAGATATGTGATACCCAATGCGGGGGTAAACTACTGTTTGGGGCCTGGCAGAGTCAGAAGTGAAGGGACCGTTTGACTTTTTCAACGCAGAATTGGCGGGAATTGAGTCGACGCCATGTCACATTTGGAGAGCCCCTGATGTGCTAAACGCAGAAAACCCCAATTCTAACTCCAAACCCTAACCCCAACATACCCCAACCCTAGTCCCAACCCTAACCACAACCTAACCCTAACACCCCCCCTAACCCTAATCCCAACCATAAACCCTAATACTAACTTTTAGCGCCAATCCTAACCCAACTTTGCCGCAACCTAACCCTAATGGGAAAAGGAAATAATACATTTTTTTTTAAATTTTTTTATTTTTTCCCTAATAAGGGGGGAATAAAGGGGGGTTTGTTTATTTTATAGCGGGTTTTTTGATTGGAGCTGTCACGAAAAAAGACCTTTTTTTGCAAAAAGTAGTTTTTTGCATACCCATTTTGAAGCTTAATTTTTGCTATTTTGGCCCACAGAGTCATGTGAGGTCTTATTTTTTTGCGGGAAGGGTGAGTTTTTATTGGTACATTTTTGAGCCGTGACATTTTTTGACGTTTTATTTCGATTTTTTTGGGGGGTTAGAATGAACAAAAATCACAATTCTGAATTTCTTTTGGGGGGAAGTGTTTATCCGTTCCTGTGTGGTTAAATTGAAAAGCAGTTTTATTTTTTGGGTCAGTACGATTATGGCGATACCATTTAAATCATTTTTTTTTGTTTTTTTGGGGCTTTTATAGAATAAAAACAATTTTATTAAAAAATCATTATTTTTTTTCATCGCTTCATTCGCGAGCTATAACTTTTTTATTTTTTCGCTGTTGATGTGTTGTGGTCGTTTTTTGCGGGACAAGATACGTTTTAGCGGTCCTGTTTATTTTATATCGTCTTTTTGATCAGTGTTTATTCTTTTTTGTTGGCAGTATGATGTTAAAGCATTGATTTTTTGCTTGTTTTTTTTTTTTAAGGGGTTCATAAAGGGGTTAACTATGGGTGTTTTTAGGGGAGGTCGTACGGCGCGGCGATACCCAAATATGGTCTTTTATTGTTTGTTTTTTTTTATTTACGGAAGAAATGAATTTATTGGGGGGAATATTTTTTTTTTTTGATGATTTTTTTTACCACTTTTTATTTTTTATTTTTTTTACTTTTTACTTTGCCCAGGGTGGGACTCACAGTATTTTTAGCAGTTCGCTGGTGTGACAGTGTGACAGCACTCTGTCACTCCAGCGATCGCTCTGGCATCGCTACAGGCTTCCCTGGCCTGCTTCAGCAGGCACGAGGAGCCGCTCCCTGCGGGGACCCCGGCGCCTCTTGGATCCGGGGACCTGGGGGGGAGGCGGACCCCGGAACAGGGGCCATCGCGCTGCTCTGAGGTCTCAGGGGGGCGCGCAGGGAGCCCCTGCCTGCGGACCTCCCCTGGCCCCGGGCACACCGCGATCAGTTTGATCGCGGTGTGTGGGGTTTAATGTGCCGGGGGAGCGGCCCGTGACCGCTCCTGAACATAGTTGGGTGTCAGCTGTAAAATTTACGTGCACCCGGCGGCGATCGTACGCCCCCCGGGAGGCAGCTGATCGCCTATGCGTCTTTCCGTCCATGGGAATTAGGTCCAGGGTCACTGGACGAATAGTAGTCTGATGGCAGAGGGGGGTTAAACCCTCACAAACCGGTACTTCTCCCAATTACCAATAATGTCCTGCCCAGCCACAGTTCTACTGCCCAATAGTACAAGGTAACTTTCGCCCAACCCACAGTTTAGCCGACAAGCAGACCCTCCAGAGACTAAATACCCAAACCCTCGTCAACATCATTTGGCCTCAAGTGTCTATCCTTACACGTCAAGGATTACAACCTGAGGTACCCCAAGTCAATTTGCAACAAGGAACGGAACACAGACATGTCAGAGTTTGCCAAATATTGATACCGGGAACTGTAAACCGTAGTCTCTCAAAGTTTGTGACTCTGTGAGAACTATAGATCCTGGAAGTCAACCTTTGAAGCTGTAATCACAGGTCTTAACCTACCGAAGGAACAACTGGATTGCTTTCAATTGGCTAGGCCCAAATCCACAGAGGCATCAGAATATAAAGAGCAATCCATGTTGGCCATTCAGATCGGGTCCACGCGCAGGGGAGGCTGGAACAAACCTAGGGGCAGCGCGGAAGCATAAAAGCGCATTATTTAGGAAATGCAAAACTTCCCAAAGATAACTAACAAAGCAATCGCAAACTGAGGATCTAAGGATTCTGAAGGAATTGGATTTTTTCGCCAACTAGACCCTCGTTTCCAGGCTGAGCTACCTAGAACCGCACATGTGTGAACCCGGTGGTCACTAAGCTACACACGGCATGCAAGACAAATGGGCAGACTTGGGTCAAGGTACAAGAGGAGCATAAGTGTCCTTTCCTATCTTTCTCTTATTTTGCCAGGTTTATCAGCGACCAAGCTCAGATGAAGAATGATCCCGCTTTGACTTTGCCGAACCTGCTTTGACCTGTTCATCATCATTCCAAAGCAAGGTAAACACGAGTGAATATAAAGACTTCAAAGGACGGTATCTGTGAGAAAGACGACATTCCAATTGCAACATTGTCATCTACTAAGCAAGGCTTCCCTCTAGGCAATGCAAAAGAATTTCAGTTCTTATGTGCCCTATCCATAGAAGTCCTCATTCCTTGAGAGAATGCCGTGGGCTCAGGGCAAAACCCTTGCAGGAGCGCAAAGACATCCTCAAGGAGTTGGAATATGCTACAAGTGTTGTGCCTCCTCATTCCAATCGCTAAAGACTGCAAAAATTGTTAAGTGTGCTGAATGCAGAGCAATGAGCATGTGACAGCTATGCCTCCAAATACATCTGAAGACAATGCCCAACCTTCAGTATCTAAGCCCGAGTCAAGGTATGGCGGGGAGCCACAAGGCCATGAGCCAACTAAACGCTGTATCTCTTCATGCATGGAAGTATGTGGAGAAGAAAGCAGCCCCAAGTGTTGTGCCAAGGTATGTCTTGTCAAAGTGATCCTGAGGGGCAACCTGAGAAAGCCCTAGATGTACGCCATCATAGACGAGCAAAGCAACAGGTCTCTAGCAAAGCCCAAATTCTTTGACATCTTCGGCATACAAGGACCAGCAACACCATACACTCTCAATACCTGTCTCGGTGGGGTAGAGACATTTGGCAGAGAGCCATTGGGTATGTTATCTCTCCAATCAAAGAGAACATGCCTATACCCTTGCCGACAATAATTGAGTGTGACCATATACTGATGAAAGACAGGAGATTCCCACTCAAAGGCGCACTTCACCATTCCCATTTAAAGCACCTAGTAAAGAAATTCCTCCTATAGACACGAATGCTGACATCCTGATCCTGCTCGGAAGGGATATCCTGAGGGTCCATAAGGTGCGTCAACAATGCAATGGTTCCAGATGATGCCCCATATGCACAAAGACTCGACCTAGGCTGGGGTGATTATGGGTGTGTATGCGTGGAAAAAATGCCACAAACCATCCAGGGTAAACTCCTTCAAAACCTATGTGCTAAACAATAGTCGCACAACTCACTTCAAACATTGTCCTCATCATTACGAGGTGAAGGAGAAGTTTATCAACACCACTCAGGAGTACGACATTGTTCCTATTGCCTATGATGACATAGGAAAATCTGTGTTCTGCACAACACGTGAAGATGACAAAATAGCTCTATCTATAGAAGACAAGGAGTTTATGAAAATAATGGATAGTGGTTTTCTTCAAGGGCGAGTCTAACCATTGGATCGCACCCCTGCATTTCGAGATACAAGAGCTAGACTCCCTAACAACCGGGAGCAGGCTCTATCCAGATTCTACTCACTCCAACGAACATTCGAAACAAGCCTGAAATGAAAGATCACTTTGTGGGCCTTTATGGAAAGAATCTTTCACAATGACCACGTGGAACCAGCTCCACCATTGTTGAGGATGAAGAATGCTGGTATCTACCCTTTTTGAATTTATCACCCACGGAAACCAAAAGCAGATCAGAGTGGTGTTCGACTCAAGTGCCAAATATCAAGGCATATCCCTGAATGACGTCCTCCTCACTGGTCCCAACTTGACTAATAACCTTGTAGGAGTGCTATGAGGTTCAGGAAGGAGCCGGTTGCCATCACCGCTGATATTAAAACAGATGTTTCATTGTTTCGTAGTAAGAGAAGACCACCAGAAATTTACCTTTGGTTTCTTTGGCACAGAGACAATGATACCAAGCAGGAAGTGACAGAATACCGCATGAAAGTGCATGTTTTGGCAATAGTCCTTCCCCAGCGGTTGCTTCATATGGCTTTACATAGGACAGCCTTCGATGGTGAATCAGAGTATGGGAAGGATGCAAAAAACTTCATAGAAAGAGATTTCTATGTGGACGACGGCCTAAAGTCCTTGCCCAGGCTGAAGAGGCCATCGATCTGCTAAAAAGGACACAAGCAAAAAAATGTCCAACAACATATTATGCACATACCAAAGGAGACCTTCACCATAGGGGGAAATCCAAGGGGTGCATGGATAGAAGGGGTGTGTAATTAAGCAATTACTAACAACAAGGATACAAAGTATCCAAAAGCAAAACCACTCAAAAGAGGATATATGTAAAAAATATCAAATTTTATTAATGTTACAATTACACAAATATTAAATACGAACATACAAGGGAAAAGGAGTTAACCCAAAATGTTATGCACAGATAGTGACTGGAATAACTTTATATACATTGGTATATGGCATATGTACTATGTTAATAGTGGTTTATACAGCCCATCTGGTAAACAATGACCTTAAAACAATCATATGCAGCTGAAAAAATATATGATTAGAAACATACCCATATTAAAATGACCAAATCCACACAGTCACAGCAGCCCGACGCGCGTTTCGCGTTTTGCAGCTTTTTCAAGGGGAATGTGCATGTCATATCCTAACTAGTATCCAATTATATAGCCCCCACACCCAAATCTGGACCAATCGTGGCGTCTACCCCTGGCAAATCCTCCCTAATCTCACAGGTGTAGCAAGGTAAGGCGCAATCTGCTGCGTTCCTGACGCGCATGGCGCCATCATCCCAGGTCCCACTGCTCACCGCATCCGGCACTCAGGTCTCGGCGTGCGGGGAGGAAAACCTCCATGACGTCACTTCCGCATTCGGGACCGCTAGAGGCCTTAGGCAGTGAGCGTGCGAGCTAGGCATAGCGCGCATGCGCGTCGCCATTTTACTGAAGCCATGAACCAAAACAGAGCCACCAATGAGAACATACTTATGGGTAAAAAGTGTTACGTAAGAAATAAAACTACATGTAGGAAGAATATGGAATGTACACACAAGTTCCGGTATAAGATCATGTTTACATAAACAATCCATATATGATCATAATGCTTCAGGTCATATTTACAGAAAGATATATCAATCACAGGTACCAATGACAAAAAATCCATATATATATATATATATATATATAATATAGGGTGTCATAAGGCATTACGGATACAGAAGTAATAATGCAAACAAGAGAATTCGTAGGTGTCCATGAGGTTGCTCTGATTCGTTCATATGAAGTCATAAATGGTCCGATATGGTACGGAGTCACACAATGGGGTCCGAGTACAGAAACATATTGGATAAACTGAGATGAAATAAACAATACAAAAGATTAATAAAAACACACACAAAAGACAAGAAAGCACATAACAGGTAATTTTTAAAAGATAAGGTGCATCTAAGGAAAGGAGCAAAGCTTAATTTCTCGTTTAGTCCCATAGGGGCCATGGTGCCCAGTTCCACATCCATTTAGTTTTGTTTGTGCTAATAGGGCTTCATGTCGCCACCTCTAATACCGCCTCTTATTCTATCGATCCCATGGACTTTGAGACCACAGGGGTCTGAATTGTGACATAAACGAAAATGTTTGGCAGTGTTCTCAATTGTGAAGGATCCTCCACCTCTCCCGCCGCAGCAATATTCCTGACATTTCCTTCACTCTGACGCGTAATTCCCTTGTCGTTAAACCCGATATACACTTTGGGACATGGGCATTGTGCAGGTATATAAATATGAGGTCGTACATGAAATATAGTGCATGATATCATACTGGCGAGTGCTCTCAACACCAGGGGAGTATGCTGTCTCAGCCAGTATTAATGTGACATTTCAATAGTTACTGTGTACTTTGCTGCCACCTAGTGGTTTTTGTTTAGTGCTGTCTTGGGATCTATTTCCCATAATACTTTGCTCTCTCTCTCTTCTTCTCCCAACTGTTTTCCCTTTCCGGCATCCATCTTGTGTGCTTCGTCATTCTGTGTTTCCATCATTCATGCTAGGAGCTTCAACACAGCATTCCTTTCAGACCTCTATGTTCTTTCTTCTGAAGCCACCTTGATACCTCTTGCCTGAAGGAAATTGTATGTATCATCTGCATAAGGTACTGTAATGCCAATAAACCTTTCAGTTACATTCAAGTTCACCTTCTCAAGAAGATATCTGTGCACGATTAACATTTGGAGGGAAGTTTTATAGCGAGTTCCTATCTACCATTGCTTATATCGGAGATTATCACTCACAAGGATCAGAGCTGTCTCTTACATATATGGTGGCAGAAAGGTTCATCCCTTTAATTGTGTAAATGTAAGTTTTGTATGAATGTATGATTTTAATGTATTGTGTCATGTCTAGTATGTGGGGGTTGAGTTATAGATAGTAGTGCATCTTAGGGGTCAACAGAGGAGGGCACTAGAAGGGTAGTGTTTTATATTTATGGGTTAAGTGTAGCTTGTGAGGGATCACTAATGGGGGCACGTTAGAGATCCAGTTGAATGTTATAAAAATATGTCAAAGCAGTAAAATGGGTTTGGTCACCCAGAGGGGGCATTGAGCACATCCAGTCCTATAGGGACTTTGTTAGGGACTTGTTGCTAGGGAAAGATTGCCTCCAGCAGGAACTGTCAGGAAGACTTCCTCTTAGCGGGAGTCAGTCGGGGGGGGGACCTTGCTAGTCTGAGGACGTCCACGTTCCTGGGCCCTGAGCATAGGTTAGGAAGAAGAGGGGACCAGGAACCCTGAAGAAGCCGGTGAAGGATTCACCGTGTGAACGTGAGCCCAAAGAGAGTGGGTTTTAGAGCAGTAGTCCAGTGGAAGAACTACTGTGGGAAAGCTCACAGAAGAGGTCGTGCATGAGGTAGAAGCGAGTGGGCCATCAGAAGTATCGGCAGGATAACCAGAGAGGTGTGGACGACCTAGTAGATGTGTCTTTCTTATGCTGGATTGAAGTGTCTCCAGGGGAAGAGATCGAAGTGCCGTTTTCACCATGCTCTTCGTCCCGTCAATACTTAGTGGTCCATTCTGGTGTAGCAGGAAGAAGAGGCAGAATTGTGAAGAATGTATTGTGGTATCGATTAAGACATGTTTATGGTTGTCTTGGATGTGCTGTGTCCAGAGGAAAATAAAGCAGAACTGTTTGATGTGATTTGGGACTCTGACTCTAATTGCTCTGTATGATCTCTCACACGAGGAGAACACCCAGGCAACTGGAGACTACAGAGGTAAAATAGGTAGCAGCTTCCAGTGCATCGGCCCCACAGCCGTCCCTTTACATGTGGTGTAGTCTGCAGTATCTCACTGCCCCATCTGGCAGTGACACCGTATCAAGGATGAAGTTCTTGGGAGCCGCGACATTGGAAGCTATTCACCTGTATCTAAAGATTGAGGAATGCTCTGAAAAATTCCGAGAGATGGAGGTGCCTGATAGATCATTTGTGACTAAAGTACCGGACTTGACTAACGAAAAGATGGAGGAAGATGCTTGAGATCCCAAGATGGCATTTGACAAGATGGAGAATTTCTGGCGCCAAAAAGGATGGTCCTTGTCAACAACCTACACGTTGTGGGCGTGACTGCGTCTCAGTGGCGCCAGAGAGAACTGTCAACCATGTCGGGATCGCCCCTGCGAGAAGGAGAATGCTGAGATGGACATACGCTCTTTCCCACCTAATGCTGGAAAATGTGTGGAGAGGCCGACGAGAGCCCCATCCTGGAATGGAGCTGCCCTGCAGAATGGCTGCAGGAAGAAAATTGAAACGCCCCACCGTAGTTGGAAAAAGAAGCAACGAGACTTGCATCTTGCTCGAGGAGGGGTTTTCAGCGAGAGCCGGAGCCAGACGTCATACCGGTGAGGCGTTCGCCCGCAGCACAAGCCGTTCCAGAACTAACGAGCCTGGAAGCTGTTCCGCCGGACGGTAGAAGCTGGAACACCCGGCACCCCGGGAGCAAGTACTGGTAGTGACCGCAAGCTGATGGAGACAAACCCGACCGGAGGAGGACGCAGCTGCCATGTCCGAGAGTGCTGCTGATACCCGGGAAAAGGAGGAAGTAGAGTTGGAGGAAACCATGGCCTCCCGCATGAAGCAGTACCTGCAGGAGATGAGGGCCAGAGTGAGCGGCACAGTGAAATTGCTAGCGGTGAGTGAGCTTCACCCCAGCGCGCGACGGGTCTAACAGCCCCCACTCCATCACTTTCAGGGGGCAGTGCCGATACTAGGCCTAAGACCCGCACCACTTCGCCACCTCACTCCCATCAGGTTTCTGCGGAAGACAATCCCTCTGGAGGAGATGAGGATTCACGTTTCAGAGGCAACCGATGACACCTCTGCCCTGACCATGCTTATCACCCTAGAGACTTTGCGACTGCAGAGTCCTCTTCAGCGCGCACCAGGAGCTGGCAACAAGTGGAAAAACTGCGCAGAATGCTCGCCACTGAAAGACTCTTGGCCTTTTCCCTTCTAGTGCACGTTTACACCTCTCAGGGACTGTTCCGCGTCCCCCAGGGTAGGGAACCCTGCAACGCTCCCAGGGAGAGCTGAAAACGGTCCACAGGACCTTCAAGAAACTGTCTTTGTGTTTTGTGGTTTTTTTTGGAGCAGTGCTTCCTTCAAAGGAAGGGGGAGGAAAGTACATTTTTGTTTTTTATATATGATGTCATTCAACCTCATTGAAAATGTTTAATGTTTAATGTTTATTATATGTCTTAGTAAATATGTATATGCATATTATAATGACCCTATTGCCGGGACTGCAATAGTTAAAGGAAAGGGAAATGTAAGGAGGTGAAGGGTATTAACCCTTTAAAGGTTTAATCCCCCTTTTAAATTTTGTAAATGTAAGTTTTGTATGAACTGTATGATGTAATGTATTAGTGTCATGTCTAGTATGTGGGGGTTGAGTTATAGGTAGATAGTGCATCTTAGGGGTCAACAGAGGAGGGCACTAGAAGGGTAGTGTATATATTTATGGGTTAAGTGTAGCTTGCGAGGGATCACTAATGGGGGCATGTTAGAGATCCAGTTAGAATGTGTAAAAATATGTCAAAGCAGTAACTGGGTTTGGTCACTAGAGGGGGGCATTGAGCACATCCAGTCCTATAGGGACAATAGTTAGGGACTTGTTGCTAGGGAAAGATTGACTCCAAGCGGGAATCTGTCAGGAAGACTTCCTCTTAGCGGGAGTCAGTCGGGGGTGGACCTTGCTAGTGTGAAGACGTTCACGTTCCTGGGCCCTGAGCATAGGTTAGGAAGAAGAGGAGACCAGCAACCCTGAAGAAGGATTCACCGTGTGAAACGTGAGCCCAAAGAGAGTGGATTTACATAGCAGCAGTTTAGTGGAAGAACCACTGTGGGAACGCTCAGCAGAAGAGTCGTGCATGAGCGTAGAAGCGAGTGGGCCATCAGAAGTATCCGGGCAGGATAACCAGAGAGGGGTGGACGACCTAGTAATGTGTCTTTCTTATGCTGGATTGAAGTGTCTCCAGGGAAGAGATCGAAGTGCCGTTTTCACCAGGCTCCTCGTCCCGTCAATACTTATGTGGTCCATTCTGGTGTACCAGAGAAGAAGAGGCAGAATTGTGAAGAATGTATTGCTGGTATCGATTAAGACGTGCTTATGGTGTCTTGGATGTTCTGTGTCTAGAGTAAAATAAAGCAGAAGTGTTTGACGTGATTTGGGACTCTGACTCTAATTGCTCTGTATGATCTCTCACACGAGGAGAACACCCCAGGCGAATGGAAACTACAGAGGTAAATATGTAGCAGCTTCCAGTGCATCGACCCCGCGGAGGTCCCTTTACAACATCACCACTCGTCACAGCAGCCGGGTTCTTTCACTGCGCAGCGTGAGACCCAGCAGTAGCTGCTGCTCCAGTGTGTGGAGCTATGTTCTCTGATTTGGGCTCCATACACTGGATGAAGAGGATGGGGATCATTGTGGCACCTCCATATGGATTACGGAGGACACCAGTGGATTACTTTTTTTGATAATAAATGGGTGAAAGAGGGACATTGTTGGGAAAAGTGCTTTTTTAATAATAAAGGACTTTTGTGTGAGTGTTTCTTTCTTTTGGACTACAGGGTTAGTAATGGGGTGTCTGATAGACACCTCTCCATTCCTAACCACTGGGCTTGATGTCGGCATTACACAGCTGACGTCAACCCCAAAACCATTACCCTGATTGCCAATGCAACAGAGCAATCGAGAAGAGCCAAGACTAAATGTCAGAATTGGCGCATCTGATGAATGCGCCATTTCTGGGGTGGTTGAGGGCTGCTCTTATTAGGGCCAATATCAATGGATCTTCACAGCCTATTAATATCAGCCTGCAGCTGTCTGCATAGGCTTTGCTGGTTATTAAAAATAGGGGAGACTTTTTTATGGTCCCTCTTTTTAATAACCAGTAAATGCAATGAAGACAACTGTGAGTTGATACTAATAGGCTGGAGGTCTCCATGGTTATTGACCCTTTCAAGACTAATAAGACCAGCTCACAGTTGTCTGCTTTCCCTTAGCTTGTTATTAGTGTGAGCGATACGATAATGCAAATATCGGCTATCGGCCGATATTAGCTCTATCGGCCTTTCGATAATTCGTTTCGATATTTTCGTCTTATCGAATACCGGAATCGGATTTGTCACTGTCACTGTGAGTGTCCGTCGGTCGGGTCTGTCAGGAATCAGCGGCACTTACCGGGCAGAAGATCTCCGGCGGTCACGTCCTGGACTGCTTGATGGCCGCCATTATCTTCTCCCTGGCGGTCACATGCAGTTTTTTCGCGATAACTGCAGTGACTGCAGGGTAATCCCGGCCGTAAAGCAGTCAGTCCGATGACGTCACCCGGGGAAGCAGGTAATCAGCTGTGCTGCGCCGGGATGACAGGCTCTGCCTGTCATTCTGATGTAGCAGAGCTGGATCGTCGTGGGACACTCGTTACTATGGACTGCGTCGGTCAGGTGGTATACTTTTTTTTTTTTTCATTTTTTTACGGAGATCGATGCGTCGCAGCAGGATGAGACAGTAATAAAAGAAATGAAAACTGTGTTTTGTTTTTTTTTTATTAAATTAAAAAAATTTTTTTTGGAACATTCACCCGTCCGGGTACATAAACAATTTAACTATTTATTTACATACAGGGACCCTGTCCGGGTTATTTAGACTTCTTTTGCTGGCCTCTTCCAGGTACCACCTGGTACACTTCTGGTGCTTGCCAAACATCCGAGGCACCAAGGACACCAGGACCTGATGACGTCGTGTGGCCTGTACAGTCAAGTCGTGACCCGCTATCTGGGTCTGTGTGGCCACCTCTTTCATCTCTCTCCGGGTCTGGAGCCCTATGTCACGGACTGTACGAAACCCAGGGGGCCTAACAGGCGCCGGGTACGGGCCACGTATCGATATCATGTCGATGGGTGGGTCTGCTGAGGAGACCACTGAGGGAGGCTGGGGAGATTTACGGCGTGGGGTGGGCACTTTTGCAGAGGCCTGGATGTGGGAGGCTGAAGGCTTCGAGGGTCTCACAGGTTCCTGACACACTGGGGAGTAGGGGTCGCACCTGGTAACATTTAGGGCGTACCACCCATTGTAACCCAGTGTCGGGTGTAAGTCACCAAGTCCTGGCAACAGGTCCCTCCCCGGGTGTCCTTCTGGGAGGTGAGCCTCCACGTCCCGCCGGGTCACAAAGACTTCTAAATAAAGTCCAGGCTCCTTGATGAAGCCCCACCCACCTTTCAATTTAAAGTTCCGTACTGCACCCTTACGCCGCGGCTCACTCAGGGTTCCTTTGTCCTTTCTCATCCGGTCCTTATCTGCCCGGTCCTTCTCCCGTGACGTTGGCGAAGTTTTAGGGTTTCTCGCTGCTCCCTTTGTCGCTCTGCTTCCTTCTCCCAACGTCTCCACTCTTCCTCCTGACGCCGATTGTAATTCTCCTCCACCAGTTGCTCCATGTCTCCACCATCAAACTGCAGCTTACAGTGTCCGGTTTGCGGCAGCTCTCCTGTCGCCCCCCAGTCCTGGCGGCGCTCCCCTGCGGAGGAAGCAGACGGCTCTAAATCAGATGACAGTCGGGGCTCCGGTACAGGCAGGTAGTGCTCTGGTGCCTGCGCGGCCTCCTCCAGAGGACGGGTGTCGCTTCTTCTGTCTCAGCGACCGGGGCAGACAGCGGGATTTGGGGTGCTGCTGACGGTGCTGCGGTTTTTGCAGGAACGGGTGCCTCCACTGCGACACGTCAACCGGATCACATTGCAAGGGCTCCTCTACTATAACGGGTGCCTCACCTTCCGGTACAGACACTTCAGGTAAGAGGATTGGCGCCGCTCCAAGTTTATTTTTAGGGCACGCCAGCTGGCTTCCATCCTGGCGACCTCCTCCCGGTGCCGGGCCAGGCCTCTCAGGGTATCCTCCGCTTCTTGCAGCGTAGGAGGGTTTACAGGCCGGGTGCCCAACGGTGATTCCGTGGCGATCGGGTCGCTTCCTTGGGGGGAGAGCTCTGACTGCTCCATCCCTTCCCACTTCTGCTCGTCGTGTCCATTAGCCATCTCTGCCAAGTCACATGTGTCATATCTGGAGAGGGCCCCTCTTTTGTAGGGAGGCGGGACCTTATCACACTGAGGAGGATGAGGAGGCGGAACTCCAGAGCTGTGGGGCACGATGTTACATTGCAGTACCATTTACAGTGGGGGGCCATCGTTTCCACGCCACTGAGTGAGTGACACCCACGAAGAGCACGCCCTTCTTCTTCACCAGTGCCTCGTCGTGACGCAGATATGGCGGAAAAATGGCATATACGTTCTCTGATGATTTTAGCAATTCTCAAGCACAAAACCAGTGCAATTCAGGCACACAGGACTCGCTTATAGCGAGCTACAGAATCCTGTTCGGAGCCCAAGTTGAGTCGCACAGAGCCAGAGGTTTTCGGGGTACTCGGCACCGAGCCGTCGACTTCTTGGGGTATGTCACGTCTTTACCCGGCAATTGAATTAGAGTCGATTTTACTATGTAGAAGTGTATAAACTATAAATATATGTATATATATATATGTCACAATGACATGTATATATATATATATTATATATGTATTTTGTGTTTTATATTTTGTGTTTACAACGAAAGAAAGGGTTTTTTTTTTTGCGATTTTTTGTTCCCATAGACTTACATGGGACTTCCGGTACGAATCGGATATCGACGATATTTAGTGCTATCGGCGATACAATTTCGATACGATATTTTTAGATATCGAGCAATATCGCTCAACATATTGTTATTAAAACTAGGGGGGACCCCACAACCATTTTTAAAAAAATTTTATTAGTTAAATACAAGTACAGAAAATTCACATGCATAGCACTGATTATATATCTACTGAACATATTTCTATCTTTATATTCTATCTATTCTGACACTTTATTTACTATACTTGGCTGATTAAATGTCATTTTTCCTTTTTGAGATGTGTGCATAAAAATCCGAAGCACACTCATGGTCCATGTGTCATGCGATTTTGTTCTTGCACCCATTAACTTGCATTGGCAAGTCTCATCAGATATACTATCTTATTCTCGCAGACAATTTCACTGCATGCTGTGATTTTTTTTTTTCAGTCCACTTCGAGATGAGAAAAAAAATTGTGTGGCACAGCTGCGCTTGGTACACATTTTCCCAGGAGTATGTACTGAAAGGTAATTGCAAAACCTGATATCATTCACATCTCACATTTCCTAGATTGCCACCAGAGGGAGCCCTTTAGAGTACTTAAGGGGGTGTGAGAGACGTAGCAGTGAGATCAGATCAGTGTGTGGTGTAGAGTGGAGTTGGTCGGAGCCAGTGTGTGCTAGTGAGTCATACTAGCCCAGACTGAGAGAGAGATTTCCTGTCGGACGAGACAGAAGACAGAGGAGGAAAGATTGCAAGCTGATATCTCAGATCTCTAGACTGTTAGTTCCCTAAGGAATGTGGAAAGTGACTCTCGGAGCGTGCATGAAATCAGTCTGACGGAAGGTCCTGATAGCCGTCTGGAAGGTTTTGAAGGAACTGAAGGAAGGGGACTTCAGTCATCAAAACATCGAGCTAAACTGAGAATCGGTCAGTGAACTTTAGAAGGAAGGAAAGTGATGACTATTACACCCACTGCTACCCCGTGCTTATGTTAAGGGTGGAAGGTAGGGCGAATGGGGAGTGGTGACCCAAGGAAGGAGTGACTTCGGTGACAGATCACCTTCACTCAACTTAACCGGGGCACCGGGTCCGAAGTATTGCTAGAACTTTTAAAGGTATGAGGAAACACCGGAATCCTTGCTGGACTTCAAGTCACAGAAGGTAGCCCTAAGTGCCGATACGTAACTGGAGTCAGGGAGAACAGGAGTCGGGCGTGCGCAGCCAGATAGACTTAGTTTTTCTTTCCAGAAGAAGACTTCCACCACAATGTTGGCCGGGCGAAGCTGTCTTGCTTAGAGTTTAAACTTGACTTCACGCAAGTTTGGACTTACACTTTAAAGGGAAAGGAGGCCTTAAACCTACTTGGCGATTACCTGGATGTACATACTCCACCCTGAGCAGCTTCCCGGGACTTCCTGCAACCTTTATCAGTAAAGGTATGGAAAAGACTGGCTTGTGTGTGAATGACTTATACTGCAACCTGCATCACCATAGGACTTTGAGGGAACGTCTCACCTGTGGGAGACGTAACATCTTGCTGCCTGTAACATCCCACGAAGATCCATTTTCAGGCTGGTGCAATGCGATCAGAAACCACAGGTGGCGTCACGAACTATACTACAATCCCTGTAAATATCCCCCTTTGTTTGACGCCCAGGGCAACGGACCGAGCTGTGTACTTGTGACATTCCCCATCGACTTCAACGGGTCGTGCCGATACCCATAACCCTGGTGTTGTGCGACTCATCTAACTTGGCGTCACGAACGGATACGAAGCTTATGGATGTGAGTCCTGTGTGCCTAGAATTGGACTGTTTTGAGCAAAAAGACTGTGTGCAATTTTTGTGATTTTTGGCGCCATTTTGCCGCCATATGCGCCTTGAGGCGTGGTGAAGAAGGTGGGCGTGCCTTCGTGGGCGTACCCCCTGTGGAGCGAAAGTGATGGGCGCCCTGTCTAAATGCTATTACAATACGAAAGCCTGCCCTACTGCAAGACAGATCCGCCTTCTCTTCATCCTCTATGCCAAAAAGAGAAAGCGAAAGTCCGCCTCCACAGAAGAGACAGATTGTTCCAGATGGAAAACAACAGTCTGGCCTGGAGTGAGATGGCGGAGGACAGGGACGCTGTGTGGAGGGAATGGCGGTGCGCAGACCCCGTTCCCTGAAGAGCTGTTACCTGTACCTGAACCGTCCCAGGTCGGGAGACCGACCCAATAATGCAGAAAGTGGAGGGGTGGAAGCGGTGTTAAGGGACATGGCCCGACAACCGTGAAGAAATGGGAGGATGGAGAAAAGCTGGCGTGCCCTAAAAACAGCGGCTGCTGTGGGACGCAACGCTCTCCCCTCCAGAAGCGCCACCGTTACCTGTGCCACCATTGCCAGCGGCTGATGAGAAACCGGAGGCCGGCTCCAAAAGTGCTGATCCTGACTCCGCGGGGGAAGCGGCGGGAGAGAAGGAGGCTGAGGTGGCCCTGGCCCGCACCGGAGTGCCAGCCAGGCCTGGAGGCCGCAGCGGAATGCAGTCCCCGGTTGGGACGCGGAGGAGACCCAGCCGTCAGAGATGGAGCAGCGACAGCAGCAGGTTGTGCGTCCCCAACTGAGCCACTGCGCGCACATGCATCGTGCCCTGTATGTATACTGCGTCCTACTCTGCATGCAAAGCTTGTGCGTATCCAACTGAGCCACTGCGGCACCTGCTTCTGTCCAGCATCTTATTCTGCAACGCAACCAGCCAGTGCGTCTCCAATTAAGCCACTGTGCAAAT
>JARQOD010010316.1:0-27847 GCA_033576555.1 Oophaga sylvatica | reverse complement strand
AGGTGTTATCAGTCATTGTACAGGAGGAGGAGGTGAGCTGTGACATCACCTATTGTGAATGGTGGATCCTGTGTTATCTACTGTATATAGAGGTGTTATCAGTCATTGTACAGGAGGAGGAGGTGAGCTGTGACCACCTATTGTGAATGGTGGATCCTGTGTTATCTACTGTATATAAGGTGTTATCAGTCATTGTACAGGAGGAGGAGGTGAGCTGTGACATCACCTATTGTGAATGGTGGATCCTGTGTTATCTACTGTATATAGAGGTGTTATCAGTCATTGTACAGGAGGAGGAGGTGAGCTGTGACATCACCTATTGTGAATGGTGGATCCTGTGTTATCTACTGTATATAGAGGTGTTATCAGTCATTGTACAGGAGGAGGAGGTGAGCTGTGACATCACCTATTGTGAATGGTGGATCCTGTGTTATCTACTGTATATAGAGGTGTTATCAGTCATTGTACAGGAGGAGGAGGTGAGCTGTGACATCACCTATTGTGAATGGTGGATCCTGTGTTATCTACTGTATATAGAGGTATTATCAGTCATTGTACAGGAGGAGGAGGTGAGCTGTGACATCACCTATTGTGAATGGTGGATCCTGTGTTATCTACTGTATATAGAGGTATTATCATTCATTGTACAGGAGGAGGAGGTGAGCTGTGACATCATCTATTGTGAATGGTGGATCCTGTGTTATCTACTGTATATAGAGGTGTTATCAGTCATTGTACAGGAGGAGGAGGTGAGCTGTGACATCACCTATTGTGAATGGTGGATCCTGTGTTATCTACTGTATATAGAGGTATTATCATTCATTGTACAGGAGGAGGAGGTGAGCTGTGACATCACTATTTGAATGGTGGATCCTGTGTTATCTACTGTATATAGAGGTGTTATCAGTCATTGTACAGGAGGAGGAGGTGAGCTGTGACATCACCTATGTGAATGGTGGATCCTGTGTTATCTACTGTATATAGAGGTATTATCATTCATTGTACAGGAGGAGGAGGTGAGCTGTGACATCACTATTGTGAATGGTGGATCTGTGTTATCTACTGTATATAGAGGTATTATCAGCATTGTACAGGAGGAGGAGGTGAGCTGTGACATCACTATTGTGAATGGTGGATCCTGTGTATCTACTGTATATAGAGGTGTTATCATCATTGTACAGAGAGGAGGTGAGCTGTGACATCACTATTGTGAATGGTGGATCCTGTGTTATCTACTGTATATAGAGGTGTTATCATCATTGTACAGAGGAGGAGGTGAGCTGTGACATCACTATTGTGAATGGTGATCCTGTGTATCTACTGTATATAGAGGTATTATCATCATTGTACAGGAGGAGAGGTGAGCTGTGACATCATCTATTGTGAATGGTGGATCCTGTGTTATCTACTGTATATAGAGGTTATCAGTCATTGTACAGGAGGAGGAGGTGAGCTGTAACATCACCTATTGTGAATGGTGGATCCTGTGTTATCTACTGTAAATAGAGGTGTTATCATCATTGTACAGGAGGAGGAGGTGAGCTGTGACATCACTATTGTGAATGGTGGATCCTGTGTTATTTACTGAATATGAGGTTATCAACATTGTACAGGAGGAGAGGAGCTGTGACATCACTATTGTGAATGGGATCCTGTGTTATCTACTGTATATAGAGGTGTTATCAGTCATTTACAGGAGGAGGAGGTGAGCTGTGACATCACCTATTGTGAATGGTGGATCCTGTGTTATCTACTGTATATAGAGGTGTTATCATCATTTACAGGAGGAGGAGGTGAGCTGTGACATCACCTATTGTAATGGTGGATCCTGTGTTATTACTGTATATAGAGGTGTTATCAACCATTGTACAGGAGGAGGAGGTGAGCTGTGACTTCACTATTGTGAATGTGGATCCTGTGTTATCTACTGTATATAGAGGTGTTATCAGTCATTGTACAGGAGGAGGTGAGCTGTGACCACCTATGTGAATGGTGGATCCTGTGTTATCTACTGTATATAGAGTGTTATCAGTATTGTACCGGAGGAGAGGTGAGCTGTGACATCACCTATTGTGAATGGTGGATCCTGTGTTATCTACTATATAGAGGTGTTATCAGTCATTGAGAGGAGGAGGTGAGCTGTGACCACCTATTGTGAATGGTGGATCCTGTGTTATCTACTGTATATAGAGGTGTTATCAGTCATTGTACAGGAGGAGGAGGTGAGCTGTGACATCACCTATTGTGAATGGTGGATCCTGTTTATCTACTGTATATATGATGTTATCAGTCATTGTACAGGAGGAGGAGAGCTGTGACCACCTATTGTGAATGGTGGATCCTGGTTATCTACTGTATATAGAGGTGTTATCAACCATTGTACAGGAGGAGGTGAGCTGTGACATCACCTATTGTGAATGGTGGATCCTGTGTTATCTACTGTATATAGAGGTGTTATCAGTCATTGTACAGGAGGAGGGGTAAGCTGTGACCACTATTGTGAATGGTGGATTCTGTGTTATCTACTGTATACACAGGTGTTATCAGTCATTGTACAGGAGGAGGAGGTGAGTGGACATCACTATTGTGAATGGTGGATCCTGTGTTATCTACTGTATATAGAGGTGTTATCACCATTGTACAGGAGGAGGAGGTGAGCTGTGACTTCACCTATTGTGAATGTGGATCCTGTGTTATCTACTGTATATAGAGGTTTATCAGCATTGTACAGGAGGAGGTGAGCTGTGACCACTATTGTGAATGGTGGATCCTGTGTTATCTACTGTATATAGAGGTGTTATCCGTCATTGTACAGGAGGAGGAGGTGAGCTGTGACATCACCTATTGTGAATCGTGGATCCTGTGTTATGTGCTGTATATAGAGGTGTTATCAGTCATTGTACAGGAGGAGGAGGTGAGCTGCGACCACCTATTGTGAATGGTGGATCCTGTGTTATCTACTGTATATACAGGTGTTATCAGTTCTTGTACAGGAGGAGGAGGTGAGCTGTGACATCACCTATTGTGAATGGTGGATCCTGGGTTATCAACTGTGTATAGAGGTGTTATCAGTCATTGTACAGGAGGAGGAGGTGAGCTGTGACTCACCTATTGTGAATGGTGGATCCTGTGTTATCTACTGTATATAGAGGTGTTATCAGTCATTGTACAGTAGGAGGTGAGCTGTGACATCACCTATTGTGAATGGAGGATCCTGTGTTATCTACTGTATATAGAGGTATTATCAGACATTGTACAGGAGGAGGAGGTGAGCTGTGACATCACCTATTGTGAATGGTGGATCCTGTGTTATCTACTGTATATAGAGGTATTATCATTCATTGTACAGGAGGAGGAGGTGAGCTGTGACCACCTATTGTGAATGGTGGATCCTGTGTTATCTACTGTATATAGAGGTATTATCAGACATTGTACAGGAGGAGGAGGTGAGCTGTGACATCATCTATTGTGAATGGTGGATCCTGTGTTATCTACTGTATATAGAGGTGTTATCAGTCATTGTACAGGAGGAGGAGGTGAGCTGTGACATCACCTATTGTGAATGGTGGATCCTGTGTTATCTACTGTATATAGAGGTATTATCATTCATTGTACAGGAGGAGGAGGTGAGCTGTGACATCATCTATTGTGAATGGTGGATCCTGTGTTATCTACTGTATATAGAGGTATTATCAGACATTGTACAGGAGGAGGAGGTGAGCTGTGACATCACCTATTGTGAATGGTGGATCCTGTGCTATCTACTGTATATAGAGGGGTTATCAGTCATTGTACAGGAGGAGGAGGTGAGCTGTGACATCACCTATTGTGAATGGTGGATCCTGTGTTATCTACTGTATATAGAGGTATTATCAGTCATTGTACAGGAGGAGGAGGTGAGCTGTAACATCACCTATTGTGAATGGTGGATCCTGTGTTATCTACTGTATATAGAGGGGTTATCAACCATTGTACAGGAGGAGGAGGAGGTGAGCTGTGACTGTCACCTATTGTGAATGGTGGATCCTGTGTTATCTACTGTATATAGAGGTGTTATCAGTCATTATACAGGAGGAGGAGGAGGTGAGCTGTGACTGTCACCTATTGTGAATGGTGGATGCTGTTTTATTTGTCTAAAAAAAAAAAGGGCGTTGGACTCTTTCTAGGACACTGTGGTTGGCAACATCATGGAGGTGCTGTGGCTGCGGCAGGTATTACAGGATGAGAGCCGAGGTGCTAATAGTACCACAAGTGATACAAGTTAGGACCTCTTTGCGAAGGCACACACAGAAGAAATCCGCTGCAGAAAATACACTGTACTACTCCCGTAAAACCTGAATCAGGGGATTATTTTGTATTTGCCCCTTTGTTAGGGCTCATGTGCATTGATGGTAGTAACATACTCACCGGTTATCTTCCGGTGTCACATGACTGCATTTGTGCCCTGACAAATCAGACAATGGCTGGTGTGTGGAGCGGAGAGCTCTTACTGAATAGTTTTCAATGCAAGTCTATGAGATTGAGAAGAAAGCTGAAGAGGCCGATTCTGAGCCTCAAAGCCTCCGCTCCACACGGTGACCCGGCACCTTACAGACGTGGTGACGACACACTGGGAGGGACTGGGACGCCGCTGAAACCCACACAAATGATCCTTATAAACGGGCAAATAAAGAAAAAATAAATCACAGGAGTGCGGCTTTAAGAGTGTACCCCAAGGGTAAATTCCCAGGGGACATTTTTACTGAGGTGTGCAGAGACTGAGGCTTGCTATTACCAGTCCAGTGACAAAGTTCACCTACAGAGCATGGGTACAGTACCCCTACAGAAGCAACTTACAAAGTTCACCCCCAGAGCATGGGTACAGTACCCCTACAGAAGCAACTTACAAAGTTCACCCCCAGAGCATGGGTATAGTACCCCTACAGAAGCAACTTACAAAGTTCACCCGCAGAGCATGGGAACAGTACCCCTACAGAAGCAACTTACAAAGTTCACCCGCAGAGCATGGGTACAGTACCCCTACAGAAGCAACTTACAAAGTTCACCCGCAGAACATGGGTACAGTACCCCTACAGAAGCAACTTACAAAGTTCACCCGCAGAGCATGGGTACAGTACCCCTACAGAAGCAACTTACAAAGTTCACCCGCAGAGCATGGGTATAGTACCCCTACAGAAGCAACTTACAAAGTTCACCCGCAGAGCATGGGTACAGTACCCCTACAGAAGCAACTTACAAAGTTCACCCCCAGAGCATGGGAACAGTACCCCTACAGAAGCAACTTACAAAGTTCACCCGCAGAGCATGGGTACAGTACCCCTACAGAAGCAACTTACAAAGTTCACCCGCAGAACATGGGTACAGTACCCCTACAGAAGCAACTTACAAAGTTCACCCGCAGAGCATGGGTACAGTACCCCTACAGAAGCAACTTACAAAGTTCACCCGCAGAACATGGGTACAGTACCCCTACAGAAGCAACTTACAAAGTTCACCCGCAGAGCATGGGTATAGTACCCCTACAGAAGCAACTTACAAAGTTCACCCGCAGAGCATGGGTACAGTACCCCTACAGAAGCAACTTACAAAGTTCACCCGCAGAACATGGGTACAGTACCCCTACAGAAGCAACTTACAAAGTTCACCCGCAGAGCATGGGTACAGTACCCCTACAGAAGCAACTTACAAAGTTCACCCGCAGACATGGGTACAGTACCCCTACAGAAGCAACTTACAAAGTTCACCCGCAGAGCATGGGTACAGTACCCCTACAGAAGCAACTTACAAAGTTCACCGCAGAGCATGGGTACAGTACCCCTACAGAAGCAACTTACAAAGTTCACCTACAGAGCATGGGTACAGTACCCCTACAGAAGCAACTTACAAAGTTCACCCGCAGAGCATGGGAACAGTACCCCTACAGAAGCAACTTACAAAGTTCACCCCAGAGCATGGGTATAGTACCCCTACAGAAGCAACTTACAAAGTTCACCCGCAGAGCATGGGAACAGTACCCCTACAGAAGCAACTTACTAAAGTTCACCCCGCAGAATATGGGTACAGTACCCTACAGAAGCAACTTACAAAGTTCACCCGCAAAGCATGGGTACAGTACCCCTACAGAAGCAACTTAAAAGTTCACCCCAGAGCATGGGTACAGTACCCCTACAGAAGCAACTTACAAAGTTCACCCGCAGAGCATGGGTACAGTACCCCTACAGAAGCAACTTACAAAGTTCACCCGCAGAGCATGGGTACAGTACCCCTACAGAAGCAACTTACAAAGTTCACCCGCAGAGCATGGGTACAGTACCCCTACAGAAGCAACTTACAAAGTTCACTGTTGTGAATGGGTTTGAGATGAGTTCTGAGCAGAGGCTCCCTCTGGTGGTTACAAGCGGTACTAGTGAGGATTGTGAGGACTGGGAATCAGGTGTTACTGATTGGTCTTATGTAGGGGAGTCATTTTCCCATCAGGGTTGCCGGTGATCAATTGTTCTGGTCTGAATCCTTCTTTCCAGTTTCCCTTGTAGCCTGCTGTGTCGTGTCTGCATCTCCTGCTATCAGATAAGACAATTTCTTATTTTGTGTTTTTGCTATATTTTTGCATTTTGTCCTGCACTTCTGTGGGGGCCTTCAGGGTCCCCTCCGGGGGCTTTTGCCCTCTCAGTTTAGTCCAGCCACTGTGTTTTATACTTTTGCTTTTTCCAGTTTTTTTTCAGTGGCTGCTGTTTTGATTTTGTTACACCAGAGAACTAATTTAGGTGGTAGAGGTCGTGTGATCTCAGGTGATTTTGAAATTAGTAGAGTTGGTGTTTTTTCAGGGTTTTCTGAGATTGCAGTAAGTACCCTTCCTGTCCTTTTCTATTTAGATAGTTTGGGCCCCAGCGTTTGCTCATACTATTTTCTTTCTGTGTCAGTATTTCCTCTTGTCTAACCGCCATTACATGTTTGGGGGCTTTCTATTATCTTTGGGGTTCTGCTCCGGGGCAGATAGCTTTCCTATTTCTATCTTTAGGTGTAGTTAGTTTCTCAGGCTGTGACGAGGCGTCTAGGACCAACGTAGGAACGCTCCACGGCTGCCTCTAGTTGCGGTGGTTAGTCAGGGTACTGCAATCTCATAGATTCCAACTGCTCTGGTGTATTTCCTTTTTTACCTGCACTCCTCAGCTACCATAACATAACAGTATCACCGACCATAAAAATTGTATGGTACTCACAGAAGGGAAAAAATATTTTGAAGGAAGAAAAGTTGTCAGAGATATTTTTCTGTTTGTTGCATTTTTTTTTTCCCTCTGTATCTCTGGGTGCTGGGGAGGATCTTTTCTCTCAATGGAGTTTGCACAGTTCTCTGGCCGTGTGGATCAGCTTGCCACTGAGGTTCAGAGTATTGCTGCATATCTTGCTAGGTTGCCTGTTGTGGAACCTAGGATCCCCATGCCAGATTTGTTTTTAGGGGATCGAGCTAAGTTTCAGAATTTCAAATATAATTGTAAATTGTTTCTTGCCTTAAAATCTAAGTCCTCAGGAAACGCAGCGCAGCAGGTTCAAATTATCATCTCTCTCCTGCGCGGCGATCCTCAGGATTGGGCTTTTTCTCTGACACCTGGGGATCCTGTTTTGAGTGATGTTGATGCGTTTTTTCAGGCTTTGGGGTTATTGTACGATGAGCCTAATGTCACTGATCAAGCTGAAAAAGCCTTGTTGGCATTAAATCAGGGGCTTGATGACGCTGAGTTATACTGTCAGAGATTCCGTAGGTGGGCAGTCCTGACCAAGTGGAATGACGACGCTTTGGCGGCCCTTTTCCGGAAGGGTCTGTCGGATAATGTAAAGGATGTTATGGTGGGATTCCCTGTCCCCTCTGGTCTCAATGATTCTATGTCATTAGCGATTCAAATTGACAGACGTTTGCGTGAGCGGAGAAGTATGCGTGGAGTGGTGTTGCCTTGTGAGCCAGCTGCTGAGCCCATGCAGTGTGATGGAGTGGTGTCTGGGGCACAGCGTCATGAGTTTCGAAAGCGCAATGGGTTATGTTTCTACTGTGGTGATGCCTCTCATGCTATTTCAGTCTGCCCTAAGCGGGGAAGACATTTTGCACGCTCAGTTGTCTTGGGTAGTGTTCAGACTAAGTTTTTATTAACTGTCACTCTGATATGCTCTCTGTCCTCATTTTCTGCTCAGGCTTTCGTTGATTCTGGAGCAGCTATTAACCTGATGGATTATGATTTTGCTAAACGTTGTGGGTTTCCCTTGATACCCCTACAGAAGTCTATTCCTTTACTGGGGATCGATTCTACCCCTTTGGCTGAGAATAAACCCCAGTTTTCTACTCAGGTGATAATGAGGGTTGAACCTGATCACCAGGAGTGCTGCAAATTTTTGGTTCTATATAATCTGCATGACATTATCGTGGTGGGTTTCCCTTGGTTACAGTCTCATAATCCTGTTTTGGATTGGAAATCTGTGTCTGTAACCAGTTGGTGCTGCCAATGTGTTAATACCAACACTCCTGTTTTTTCTGCCTCCCCCCAGGCTGAGGATGTTCCTGACTTTTTGATTGATTTTTCTGATGTGTTTAGCGAAAGTAAATCTGCATCCTTGCCTCCCCATAGGAGCTATGACTGCGCTATTGAATTAGTGCCGGGTAGTAAATTCCCTAAAGGTCGCCTTTTTAACTTGTCTGTACCTGAACATGACGCTATGCGGTCTTATATCAAGGAATCATTGGAGAAGGGTCATATCAGACCATCCTCTTCACCCTTAGGTGCCGGTTTTTTCTTTGTGGCCAAAAAAGATGGTTCATTAAGGCCATGTATTGATTATCGTCTCTTGAACAATATTACTGTGAAATATCAATACCCGTTACCCTTGATTTCTGACCTGTTTTCCAGGGTGAAAAACGCTACTTGGTTTACCAAGCTTGACCTCAGGGGGGCGTATAACCTTATTCGCATTAAGCACGGGGATGAATGGAAGACGGCATTTAACACCCCTGAAGGGCATTTTGAGTACCTTGTGATGCCCTTTGGGCTCACTAATGCTCCTTCCGTCTTCCAGTCCTTCATGAATGACATTTTCAGGGATTTTGGGACAAGTTTCTGATTGTTTATTTGGATGATATCTTGATTTTTTCTAATGACTGGGACTCTCATGTGAAACATGTTCGAACTGTATTCCAGATTTTGAGAGAGAATGCTCTGTATGTGAAGGGATCAAAGTGTCTTTTTGGCGTACAGAAGATCTCATTTCTGGGATTCATTTTGTCCCCATCTGTTATTGAAATGGACCCGGTCAAGGTTCAGGCCATCTGTGATTGGGTCCAACCTACTTCATTAAAGGCTCTTCAGAGATTTTTGGGTTTTGCCAATTTTTATCGTAAATTTATTGGTAATTTCTCGGTTATTGTTAAACCATTAACTGATTTGACCAGAAAGGGTTCTGATGTGGTGAATTGGCCTCCTGAGGCAGTCTCTGCGTTTCAGGAACTTAAGCAGAGATTCACTTCTGCTCCTGTTCTACGGCAGCCTGATGTTTCTCTGCCATTTCAGGTGGAGGTTGATGCCTCTGAAATTGGGGCAGGTGCCGTTTTGTCCCAAAAAGATCCAGAGACCTCTAAAAGTAACCCTTGTGCCTTTTTCTCTCGAAAATTTTCTCCTACTGAACGTAATTATGACGTGGGTAATCGGGAGTTATTGGCCATGAAGTGGGCTTTTGAAGAGTGGAGACATTGGCTGGAGGGAGCCAAACATCAGGTGGTGGTCCTTACGGACCATAAGAATCTGGTCTATCTGGAATCTGCCAAGCGACTCAATCCTAGACAGGCCAGGTGGGCCTTGTTTTTCACACGTTTTAATTTTGTGGTTTCCTTTCTTCCTGGCACTAAGAATGTTAAGGCGGATGCCCTCTCGAGGAGTTTCCTTGCGGACTCTCCTGAGCTATCTGATCCCTCTGTTATTTTGAAGGAGGGTGTAGTTCTTTCCGCCATCTCGCCCAATTTGAGACTTGCTCTGGAGGGGTGTCAGGAGGATAGGCCCGAGCGCTGCCCTGTTGGAAAATTGTTTGTCCCGGACCAATGGAAAAAGAGTGTGATGTCTGAGATTCATTGTTCCGCATTGGCTGGGCATCCCGGAATTTTTGGTACCAGAGACTTGGTTAGTCGGTCCTTTTGGTGGCCTACCTTGTCTCGCGATGTCAGGGAATTTGTGCAGTCCTGCGGGACTTGCTCTCGCTCCAAGCCTTGCTCTCGCTCTAGTGGTTTGTTGATGCCATTGCCTGTGCCCAAGAGACCATGGACCCATATCTCTATGGATTTCATTTCCGATCTTCCTGTTTCTCAGAGAATGACCACCATCTGGGTAATTTGTGATAGGTTTTCCAAAATGATACATCTTGTGCCATTACCTAAGTTGCCTTCCTCCTCTGAATTGGTGCCGTTGTTCCTTCAGCACGTGGTTCGTTTACACGGCATTCCTGAGAACATTGTGTCTGACAGAGGAGTCCAGTTTGTTTCCAGATTTTGGAGGACTTTTTGTTCTAAACTGGGTGTTCAATTGTCTTTCTCCTCGGCATTTCATCCTCAGACCAATGGTCAAACTGAGAGAACAAACCAGACATTGGAGACTTATCTAAGATGCTTTGTGTCTGCTGATCAGGATGACTGGGTCTTTTTTTTGCCTTTGGCTGAGTTTGCTCTTAATAATAGGGCTAGCTCTGCCACTTTGATGTCTCCGTTTTTCTGTAATTCTGGGTTTCACCCTCGATTTTCTTCAGGACAGACGGAGGCTTCTGTCTGTCCAGGTGTTGACTCTGTTGTTGAGCGTATGCAGCAGATTTGGGACCAGGTAGTGGAGAGGTTGTCCCTCTCTCAGGAGAAGGCCCAGCGGGATGCTAACCGGCATAGGACTGATGGTCCTCGGTTTAAAGTGGGGGACTTGGTCTGGTTGTCCTCAAAGAATATTCCTATGAGAGTAGCATCTCCTAAATTTAAGCCTAGGTTCATTTTACCTTATAAGATCATGGAGATTATTAATCCTGTTTCTTTTCGTTTGCTTCTTCCAGGGACATTTAAGATCCATAACGTGTTCCACAAGTCCTTGTTGAAGAGGTTTGTTGAGCCAGTGGTTCCTGCTGCTGTGCCTCCTGACCCTGTTTTGGTTGAGGGCAATCTGGAGTATGTGGTTGAGAAAATATTGGATTCTCGTTTTTCTAGACGAAGACTCCAGTATTTGGTTAAATGGAGAGGTTATGGTCAGGAAGACAATTCTTGGGTGTTTGCTTCGGACATCCATGCTAGGAGACTTATCCGTGCGTATCATAGAACTCATCCTGACTGACCTGGTTGCTCAAATGAGGGTTCGGTGACCCCTCCTCAAGGGGGGTACTGTTGTGAATGGGTTTGAGATGAGTTCTGAGCAGAGGCTCCCTCTGGTGGTTACAAGCGGTACTAGTGAGGATTGTGAGGACTGGGAATCAGGTGTTACTGATTGGTCTTATGTAGGGGAGTCATTTTCCCATCAGTGTTGCCGGTGATCAATTGTTCTGGTCTGAATCCTTCTTTCCAGTTTCCCTTGTAGCCTGCTGTGTCGTGTCTGCATCTCCTGCTATCAGATAAGACAATTTCTTATTTTGTGTTTTTGCTATATTTTTGCATTTTGTCCTGCACTTCTGTGGGGGCCTTCAGGGTCCCCTCCGGGGGCTTTTGCCCTCTCAGTTTAGTCCAGCCACTGTGTTTTGTACTTTTGCTTTTTCCAGTTTTTTTTCAGTGGCTGCTGTTTTGATTTTGTTACACCAGAGAACTAATTTAGGTGGTAGAGGTCGTGTGATCTCAGGTGATTTTGAAATTAGTAGAGTTGGTGTTTTTTCAGGGTTTTCTGAGATTGCAGTAAGTACCCTTCCTGTCCTTTTCTATTTAGATAGTTTGGGCCCCAGCGTTTGCTCATACTATTTTCTTTCTGTGTCAGTATTTCCTCTTGTCTAACCGCCATTACATGTTTGGGGGCTTTCTATTATCTTTGGGGTTCTGCTCCGGGGCAGATAGCTTTCCTATTTCTATCTTTAGGTGTAGTTAGTTTCTCAGGCTGTGACGAGGCGTCTAGGACCAACGTAGGAACGCTCCACGGCTGCCTCTAGTTGCGGTGGTTAGTCAGGGTACTGCAATCTCATAGATTCCAACTGCTCTGGTGTATTTCCTTTTTTACCTGCACTCCTCAGCTACCATAACATAACAGTTCACCCGCAGAGCATGGGTACAGTACCCCTACAGAAGCAACTTACAAAGTTCACCCGCAGAGCATGGGTACAGTACCCCTACAGAAGCAACTTACAAAGTTCACCCGCAGAGCATGGGTACAGTACCCCTACAGAAGCAACTTACAAAGTTCACCCGCAGAGCATGGTAGTACCTACGAAGATTACAAGTTACCCAAGCTGGTACAGTACCTACAAGCAACTTACAAAGTTCACCCGCAGAGCATGGGTACAGTACCCCTACAGAAGCAACTTACAAAGTTCACCCGCAGAGCATGGGTACAGTACCCCCTACAGAAGCAACTTACAAAGTTCACCCCCAGAGCATGGGTACAGTACCCCTACAGAAGCAACTTACAAAGTTCACCCGCAGAGAATGGGGCAGAGCACCCCCACAGAATCTCACCAGCCGGAGAATATCAGGCCGCAGCTGTCTGCTTTTTCCTTGGCTGGTTAACAAAAATAGGGGTACCCCACGCTGTTTTCTTTTGGCTTGGTAAGGCTGGTATCAAGGTTCATGGATATTGGATCCTTACCAGCCTGAAATACCAGTCCCAGTAGTCTGCTTTACTCTGGCTGGTTAAGAAATATAGGGGGACCCCACGCCATTTTTTCTTTTTTATTATTACTATTTATTTATTAAAAAGGAGGGGACCTCTGTCTGTGCTTTCCTCCACTTCTTGTATCGTGTACTTCCAGCTGGAAGCCGGTGGATGGGCAACGGAACCATAACCAGTGGAATCATCAAAAAGCAGAAGTGACTGCAGTATGACCTGGGGCTCAGACTGCTTGGCTGATTTGCAGGGGTGAGGTGGAAGCCGGATGACCATGGTCCTCAGGTGCCAACTGTGCACTTTTTCCAGTGGACCGGGTGGAATATAATGCAAAGGAACTGCAGCCACTCTCAGCCATCCAATCTAACACCTTTTCAACATCTTGTGGCCTCATCTACCAAACATCAAGGTAACCTGTATCATTGACTGTGTTTCAGTCTTTTGGTGGTGCGAACACTGTCCTACAGACTTGTTCACTGTGTGCATGGCTCATGTGTTCGTATGTAATTGGTTTCTTGCTTTTGCAGGATTAGGGAGGTTTTCCACCCCTCCTTTGTGAGCCATGCACATAAAGGCCGTCCTCTGCAGCGTGTCCACATCAGACATTACCTGTATGAATCCTGCTCATATAGGTACTATACACATAACCAGGTTTTTAAATACATCAGTCAGGGACTGCTCTGATACGGGTATACCTTGACGTTTGGTAGAGCGGCTTAGTATACATTCTTTGCAAAACGTATCAACAAAATACCCTGTTTTTTATCATCTTTTTACTAGCACTTGCTGTTTACTGTTACTTTTTTACAACACAGTGTTTTTATACGTTTGTTTTACTGTGCTTTTCTGTGTTTCAATATTTCCTTTGTTGCATACATTTCTGACACTTGCATAGAGGCAGACGACTACAGATCAGTGTGCACAATATATACTGTAAATGGCAGCTTGTAAAATAGACATATGTGCAGCACAATATAAACCAACATAAGCACGATATAGCAATAATGATAATTGTGTGTTATGTCACTAAGTGGCCTAGCGGATACTTTAATTGAGCCTTATGGTGTGCTAACATGGGAGTCTCGAAAGAGTGCTCTCTTCTACACAAGACGAGAAAGCTGTTGGGTTAATGTTTGCTCGCCATCGCTGAGAATGGTCTTGGCTTTGACAAGTTATATATAACACGCTCTTGAATCAGTCCTCAGAGATGGTAAGTGCCGCCTGCGGAGCGGTGACTGTGCTCAGAAACATTCTCCAGCTACGATGAGAGCCGTGTCGGAGAGGGTCTGAATACGGCGTCCTGCAGAAGCCCAGCTCAGTTTAGTAATCACGGCCTGCAATTATATTCAGTCTGAACTACCCTCTCATGGAAGTCTGTGCTGGCAGTATATACAGAGGCTAGAGAGCGGATTCCTCCACGGAGTCACGGTAGATTCATTGTTTTTGTTTTTGACACTGATCAACAAATTAACATGGAGTCGTTTTGTTGAGTTTTCAGAGCAGAAACTCCTAATTTTTGAGGAAGATTTGAAGATTTTCCTCTAAGTTTCTGCTAAAAAACCCCCTCAGTGTCCAACAATCAGAAACTGCCTAAGTGTGCACGGTGTCCTCTGTCCTAAAATGGCGGTTTTGGTGGCTTTTACTATATCTTTAATTAAAAAAAAAAAAAAAATCTATCTAAGCAGTAACAGGCAGTAGTTGCTACTTACCTGCCTATTGTGCCCGGCATCGTTCTTCCTCGGCACTGACCGCTCCTGCCGGAGATTCAGCTGCCTCTGCTGACGGAGTGGGACTTCCCAGATCATTTTGTCTGACTGTCAGCTCCCCCAGTTAGGCAGCGGGGATCCGGCTGTGAATCAGAATGACCTCGGCAGTCCCTCCCCGCCGACAGAGCGGACAGAAAAATAATCCACCACTCTGTAGACGTGATGTCAGCAAAGGCTTCTGAATCTGCGGCAGGAGCGGTCTGTAACTGCTCTGGAGAACGCCGGCACAACAGGCAGGTAAGTTGCAACTACCTGCCTGTTAGTGCTTAGATACATTTTTTTTTTTTTTTTTTTTATAAAGTCCCAGATACCCCCTTTTAAGAGAATAGGTGTCTTCCCAATGAGCAGGATACTTCTTTTAACCAAGGTGAAGTGGTTAAACAAGTGACCAAAGGCAGAACACATGCACAGAAATGTGTTTTTTCCTTAGACAGGCATATGTTCATTGTTGGAAAGGTTTTTGGGGGGTTTTCAGGTAGTTTCAACAGCGGAAAACACCTAAAAAAGTCATCACAAAAGCTTTTAAAAACCATAAAACGAATGAACATACGCATGTCTGTGGAAAAAACACATTACTGTGCGCAGATTTGTCACTTCTTTTAACCACTTCGGGGTTCGGAAACTTTGGTTAAATAAAAACAATATATCATGTTCATTCCTCCACCCGGAAGCTGCCGGCTCTCTTAAGAAGCGAGCAGAGGCAGAGCTGCCCCTAAAACCACCGCTTTTTCCCGATCACTTTAAAAGCAGCTTTTTTTTATGAAGAGGTTTTGAAAACTGCCAAGTGAATAAAATAAAGTGCGTGTCAATTCTCCGAAGTGTATCCTGAAGAAAACCTCTCCGAACAAGGCGCTGTCCGCTGAAAAGGCTGCAAAAAAATGCAAAAGGACAATTCAGGAAAAAAGAAAACTCTTCAAAACCTCCTCCAAAAAAAGAGCGCTCCCTGAAGCAGTTTCCACTTCAATAACTAGTGGTTTTTGAATCACTCCAAAAAAATAAAACCGCAGCCGGGGGCCGTCTCTACACGGAGGGGTTTCTGAGGTTTCGGAGCAGAAACTGGTTATGTACACGCAGCATGTTGCAGAAGGTTTGACATTTTTTTCGGTTGTTTTCACACTGCTGTGTATTATGTTAATTTTTGGGATTTTCTGCTCTTCTTCAGGCAATCTCCCAGACAGAATCCATTTACAAAAGATGCAGTGTGCCCATCGCCACTAAGTAGAAACTCTCCAATTCCTCCAGAAAAACCTCGAAACTTCTATAAAAGCCAAAGGATGCAAAATATTTAATGAAACCCAACAGGAAAATTATTTTTAGCCCAATATAAAATGCATTTAAGTGATAAAAAAATTGCCCCTGAACATGTCCTTCTCTCTTAAGGACGAACATGCATGTATAGGTTAGAACTGCAGCCTTGCAGAGCTGGGGTCCTGAGTTCAAATCCTGCAAGGAGTCTGTATGTTCTCCCCGTGTTTGGTCGGATTCCTCCGGGTTCTCTGGTTTCCCCCCTCCTCCAAAGACATACTGATAGGGGATTTAGATTGTGAGACCCATCAGGGACAGAGATGATAATGTCTGTAAAGCGCTGTGGAATAATGGTGCTACATATGTGAGTAAAATGGGGCAAGAATGTGATATTGCATATTGTCCTGATCTGTGGTGGTCCAATATCTGTGACCCTCACTGATATATCCGGGCAGGGTACGGCTCTATTTTATAGGGTGTAGCCAGTTCAGGGGGTATAGCTCTGGGATCGCCGTCTCGGGTAGACGGAGTGGCATAAAAGAGTCCAAGCACCGACAGCAGTAGCGGTGTAAACTGGCGGCAACCAGTTTTTATTAAAGTCCACAGCAACAAACATAAACCAAACCATAAAACAAAGTCCTAAGCCTGGCAGGCTGCTAGCTATACACAGTTAGTTCCCTCACTACCATGGTCTAGGCTCTAACAGCCTGGCCATAACAACTCAGATTTCGTAATTACCAGAGCTTGGCTTCCAGGAGACTCCAGCAGCGTCTGAAGCCAGATTCAGACTGAGAGACCCGTCTGTGAAACTCAACCACCTACTTCGGGCTGATTAATTGGACAGCTGAGTGCACTCAGGGTTGGGATGCAAGCCTGTACTGGATGGGGAGTGGAGTGAACGTCGCACTGCCAACCTACCTTCACTCCTACATTCCTCATAACACCCAGCTAACAAACCTGGGCGAGATGTACACCCCGTCCAGTACGCACCCCTTCACTGTCTTACAAGGGGTTTTCTCTGCACACATAGGTATACATTTTGTTTTTACCTGCATTTCTCAGGAATCGGTGCTGGTAGTCATTCAGCACTCTACTGATGGGGTCGTAGAAGCCATCCCCACAATCATAACAGCCTTCCGGGACTTGTCGCGGGGGATCCAGGTTTGTAAGTTGGGAGCGACCTAAAGACCAAAACAGATATTACTCATCCATGGCCCCAAGACGCAATGCCATCACTATGGGCAGAAAATACCCGCCATCAGCACGTGGAGCTGAACACTTGGAGCCTTTACTCACATTACTGCTAAAATCCGATATTTTCTGTTTTGCTTTTCTTCCCGCTTTACAGACACCGTGTGAAAGCATCAACTAAAATCCACGTGCAAATTATTCAATGCGTTAAAATCCACGGTAACATTTTGCACGTGCTACACGTAGATTTCTTGTGGGTTTGACGTGGATTTTAACCTCTGCATAAAATCCACCATGAAAATCTGCAGTATAAATTGAAATTCCGTGGATTTAAAGTCTGCATCGCGGGTCACTTTCTGCTGTGGAAATACACTCCTCAACATTGAAATTACCACAAGAAAGAAGTCGTGGCATTATGGAAATCACGCGATGGATAGCCATGTTAGTGATGCGCAAATGGTGATAAAAAGGGAATAAAAATATTCAAAACATCTTGATTTATTCAGAATTGAATATGAGCGCCACGTGCAGGAATCCCCGCATTTACAGCCTCGCCAGCTATTAATGAGGTCATTAATGGTCGTCCGAGGAAGGTTCTGCTGCGCTGAATGCTCTTGGGCAAATCATCAAGATCCGCTGCTGGCAGCTCCTGTGTAATCACCGACTAATGATGTACCAGATGTGCCCGATGGGAGACAAGTCTGGAGACGCTGCAGCCATGGGAGCAGGTTTAGGCCACTCAGGCTGCTCACAGTAGTACGAGCAACATGTGGCCTGGTGCTGTGGTGATGACACTGGGACATTTTGGAGAAACGCCTGTACCACTGGTTCCACTTTTGATCCATTCTGCGCTGCAAGAGAAATGTAACTTCACATACCAAGCGTAAAGCGATCGCACAACATTGGGCAACGAGCCAGACGTCCAGCTACATATTCCACTGACCTCATGAAATGGTTCTCAAAGACTATCATGGCGGAGAGCAAGATGGCACGGAGGCTGGAAGGAGGTCTCACCTCTTCAGTGATGATTCCTGCCTTTGTCTTGCACTCAATGTTAGCCGGGATAAGTCTGGAGACCACATGGCCTTGAAGTGGCTTCACAGGAGAGTGTCCCACCAGGCCTACTCCCAGGATTATTGTACACTATGTGGTAGCCGGACCCCTCTAGTCTTCATTCCAGGTATACTAACAGTTAGGTGGTACATGGATTTGGTGGTGGAACCAGGGGTACAGCCATTTCTCCAAACTGACCCAGGAGCCATTTTTCAACACGACAACTTGCTCAGGCTACTTTTTGCAGGCTGTGTGGCCTAAGCTTTTTACCATGGTCTCCGAACTTAACTCCTATTGTGCATATGTGAGACGTTCTTGGTCGGCAGCTGCAAAAGGAGCCGCCAGCAGCGGATTTTGATAACTTGCCCAAATGCATTCACAGCGGCAGAACATTGCTCAGACGACCATTAATAATCTCACTGATAGCAGCCGAGGCTGTAAGTGCCGTGACTCCTGCGCATGGCGGTCATATCCAATACCAAATAAATTGAGATCTCTTGAAAATGTTGTTTCCATTTTTTCATCATTTGCAGATCACTAACATGTCTCCCTCCTGTGATTTCCATATCTCCATGATATCTCTCTCTTGGGTTGCAATTTTAATATTGAAGAGAGCAGATGATATTTGGTAGTGCCCCATCCACTCTGCTGCTACTAGAATATTCTGTGAACTTTTCACCCACAAATCAGAAGGAAAAATCCACAGTATACCGCCACGTGCCAACAAACCCAGGGAGTGTGGTCGTACCTGCGGGCTTCAGGCCGGTACAAATTTCTGTATAAAACCGCCGGTCATAACCATCGCAGTACCGCCATTTCTCCTTTTCATACTGAAGTCCGTCCGCAAAGGTGTATTTACCCTAGAAAAGATCACAGAGATAAAACCATGCAGGAAAAATCACCTGTCAATCCACATCTCTAAATCCACTGGCCCCATGTTGTCCCAATCCAAAAATAACATTAAAAAAATTAAAAAACACACATATATGTCACTGCTGCTTCCTAAAGGGTCTGATACGGGAAATTAACCCTTACAGTCATAAAGAAAAAAAATGTAAAAAAAAAAAGCGAAACACAAGAATTGTCATTTTTCGGTCACTGCTGCTCAATCAAAAAATGCAATATACAGTGGTGGCCAAAAGTATTGGCACCCCTGCAATTCTGTCAGATAATACTCAGTTTCTTCCTGAAAATGATTGCAATCACAAATTATTTGCTATTTTTATCTTCATTTAATTTGCTTGCAAGGAAAAACCACAAAAGAGAATGAAGAAAAAATCAAATCCTTGATCATTTCACACAAAACTCCAAAAATGAGCCAGACAAAAGTATTGGCACCCTCAGCCTAATACTTGGTTGCACAACCTTTAGCCAAAATAACTGCGAACAACCGCTTCCGGTAACCATCAATGAGTTTCTTCCAATGCTCTGCTGGAATTGTAGACCATTCTTCTTTGGCAAACTGCTCCAGGTCCCTGATATTTGAAGGGTGCCTTCTCCAAACTGCCATTTTGAGATCTCTCCACAGGTGTTCTATGGGATTCAGGTCTGGACTCATTGCTGGCCACCTTAGAAGTCTCCAGTGCTTTCTCTCAAACCATTTTATAGTGCTTTTGGAAGTGTGTTTTGGCTCATTGTCCTGCTGGAAGACCCATGACCTCTGGGGGAGACCCAGCTTTCTCACACTGGGTCCTACATTATGCTGCAAAATTTGTTGGTAGTCTTCAGACTTCATAATGCCATGCACACGGTCAAGCAGTCCAGTGCCAGAGGCAGCAAAGCAACCCCAAAACACGGATTTTGGTAAGAACTTACCTGTAAAATCCTTTTCAGCGAAGAAGGAAGGGAGACACACTAGTCATTACTAGTGGGTAGGCGGAGCCCACATAGGATAGAAACACCTCAGATTAAAAAAGTGTTGACCGGCCCCTCCAGCTTATAGGGCTCCTCCTACTCCAGCTCTCCAGTCGTACCCAAGCTAAGGAAGAGCAAATATCACCAGCGTAGCAACATAACCCCTTCTGAAGGACTTCAGAGAAAAATCAAGAAGATAGGTTATGCATATAGCCGAAACAACCACACAGTCCAGGTACTACTCACTGAACCTGACCACTGCGATGAGCTGGCAGTGCTGGAACAGAGCCTTAGCGCGCCGACCTCAGCCCAGATAATCGCTATCAGAGAAGGGTCACGCCGCATCTGAAAACACAACAACACACTTTTGCCATGGGAGGGATGTGTGTCTCCCTTCCTTCTTCGCTGAAAAGGATTTTACAGGTAAGTTCTTACCAAAATCCGTGTTTCAGCAGCAGATGAAGGAAGGGAGAAACACTAGTCATTACTAGTGGGACGTCCCAAAGCAGTCCAAAAATAAGGGTGGGCTAAAAAACCAAAAGAGGCAGATACCCAACAACCTAAATAAATGCGCAACTAGCGCTAACTACAAGTTCACAAGAACTTTAAACCACAGCCGCCTGCAGGACCCTACGTCCTAAGGCCGCATCAGCGGAAGCACTGACGTCCACCTTATAAAATTTTGTAAATGTGTGGACGGAGCGCCAGGTCGCCGCCCGGCAGAGCTGAGCTGCCGAGGCTCCTTGATGAAAAGCCCACGATGAACCCACAGCCCTTGTGGAGTGAGCTTGAATCTTAATCGGGCAAGGTTCGCCCTTAAGTCGGTAAGCCTCTAAAATGGCCGACCGAATCCAACGAGCTATAGAATCCTTGGAAGCTCGTTGCCCACGTCGACGACCTGCTGGAATCACAAACAGAGAATCCGACTTCCGAAAACTTTGAGTAATAGACAAATAGAACTTCAAAGCCCGCACCAAATCCAATGTGTGCAAGGCCCGTTCCTTCGCATTCCTTGGCTCCGGACAAAGCGAGGGCAACACAATATCCTGGTTAACATGAAACTGTGACACCACTTTAGGTAGAAAGTCGCCCCGTGTGCGAAGCACTACGCGATCTGGGTGAAACTCCAGAAAAGGAGGCGAGCAAGAAAGAGCCGCCAACTCAGAAACCCTTCTCAAAGAAGTGACCGCCACTAGGAAGGCAACCTTCCAAGAGAGAAAGGAAAGATTAACAGAGTCCATAGGCTCAAAAGGCCCATGTTGAAGAGCCTCCAAGACAAGATTGATCCGCCCAGGAGACACAAGCGCCTTCCGCGGCGGAAATTGACGGGTTACTCCGCGAAAAAAGGAACGTACGTCCCTACGCGAGGCGATAGCCTTCTGAAACAGCAAGGACAGAGCAGAAACCTGTCCTTTCAGAGTGCTAACTGCCAAACCCTTGTCCAGCCCGTACTGCAAAAAGGCCAACAAATTGGGAATGGAAAAAATCCTCGGGTTCCTAGAAGAACCCGAACACCACGAAAAGAAGGCTTCCCAAGTCTTGTGATAAATCCTAGTAGTAGCCGGACCTCTGGCAGCTCGCAGAGTGGCAATGACTTCGGCTGAAAAAACCTTGACGGGTCAAGATTTCGGTCTCAAGAGCCACGCCGTCAAACGCAGAGACTTCAGGTCCGGGTGACGAACGAGCCCTTGGGTTAACAGGTCCGGGCGAAGAGGGAGTGGAAGTGGAGGCGCTGCCAAAAGCGACACCAGTGTCGAGAACCACGTCCTCCTTGGCCAATCTGGGGCTATCAATATAGCCGGGACTCTCTCCAGTCTGATCCGACGCAACACCAGAGGAAGTAAGGATATCGGTGGGAACACATAGATTAGCTCGAATTGGTCCCAAGGAGCCACCAGAGCATCCACCGCCACAGCCTTCGGGTCCTTGTACCTGGACATGAACGTTGGTAACTTGGCATTGAACCTGGATGCCATCAAATCCACTTGGGGAGTTCCCCAACGGGAGCACAGCAGTGCAAAAATTTTCGGATAAGACTCCATTCTCCGGAATCCATCTTTTCGCGACTGAGGAAGTCCGCTGTGATATTCTGAACTCCTGGAATGTGAATCGCAGAGATGGCTGGCACTCTGGCCTCGGCCCATACCAGAATTCGAGACACTTCCATCATGAGCCTGAAGCTCCTCGTCCCACCTTGATGATTGATATACGCGACCGCCGTCGCGTTGTCTGTCTGCACTCGGACTGGTAGACCGCTTAAAGGGACCGTCCAGTGTTGGAGGCAAAGAAAAATTGCCCTCAATTCCAGGATGTTGATCGGCAGGACAGACTCTTCCAACGACCATACTCCCTGAATCCAGAGATCGTTCCAGACACCCCCCAGCCCGTCAGGCTGGCATCGGTGGTTACGATCGACCACCTTGGAGGGAGGAAGGACTTCCCCAGGGATAACACTTCCGGACGTAACCACCATCCTAGAGACTCTCGCACCCTGTGGGAGATAATGACACTGCAATCCAGTGAAAACTGCGATCGATCCCAACGGTTCAAAATGAGCATTTGGAGAGCCCTGGAATGAAATTGGGCAAACGGAATTGCCTCCATCGACGCCACCATCAAACCCAGAAGGCGCATACACCTTCGAAGGGACATTGCTGTCGAAGACTTCATTACATGTCAAAGAAGACTCGCTTGCTTGTCTGGAGGTAGAGACACCACTGCTCGTACCGTGTCGAATGCATTCCCAAAAACAGGATTGACTGTGACGGTTCCAGAGACGACTTTTCCCAATTGACCAGCCACCTGAAGTCCTCCAGGAGCTGAAGGGATAGATTGCGAGCCGTCACCGCCTCCTCCTTTGAGGACACCACAATCAAAAGGTCGTCCAGATAGGGAAGAATCGTAACCCCCTGTCTTCGCAGAATCGCCATGAGAGTGCCAGAATTTTCGTAAAAACTCTGGGTGCTGAGGCCAACCCGAATGGCAGGGCCACAAACTGGTAATGGTCCTGGCCTATGGCAAAACGAAGGAAGCGTTGGTGGGCCCTTCCGACGGGAACATGCAAAAAAGCGTCCCGAATGTCGATTCGTTATGCGACAGGGCCGCCACAACGGAGCGAAGTGACTCCATGCGGAATTTCCGGGTACGGACATGCCAATTCAATCTTTTGAGATCCAGAATGGGGCGAAATTTGTCTCCTTTTTGGGGACCGCAAAGAGGTTGGAATAAAACCCTCTTCCCCGGCCCTCCGCGGAACCGGTACTACAACACCCTTCTGCAGAAGGGAATCGACCTCCCGCAGTAGAGCGGCAAATAGCTCGGGCTCTGACGGAATGCGAGAGTGGCAAAAACTGTCTGGGAGTCGAGAAAGAAACTCTACGAAGTAGCCTGCCGACACAACCCGCGTCACCCAGGCGTCCGACACGCGGGAAGCCCAAGTCGGTTTGAATTGGAGCAGGTGACCTCCCACTCGAGAGCCCTCGAGTGAGACCCTGGCGTCAGTCCGCCTTAGCGGGCTTTTTGTCAGCTTCCCACTTATCTTGGCGGAAGCTCTGTTTCCAGGGAGTGCGGGATTTCTGAGCGTTCTTTTTTCCCGAAAAAAGAGGGACGACCCGATCCCCAAGAGGGCTGACCGAACCGTCCCCTGGACCGAAAGGACCGCCAACTACTACCGGCACTATGCCTGCCAGACACAGAAGTCACAGCTCTTCGCTGTGGTAAAGCCGTTTCTTTTGCCTTTGCCTTGGCAATCAGCTCCGTGAGGTCAGATCCAAATAGCTGACCACCCTTGTAAGCTAAGGATAGCAAACCTTGCTTGGAAACCGCGTCTCCGGTCCACTGTCTAAGCCACAGTGCTCTCCTGACTGTGATTGCCTAGGATTGCGCCCTGGACAGCAGTGACGCAGTATCCATCACTGTCATATCGGGCTGCATCCTCCAACTTAAAAAGCCCATCTACCTCGGATAGAGGGATCTATCTTGCCACGCCTTCCGTAGACGGTCTAACCAGCTTAGAAAAGCTTTACAAGCACACATGCTCTGAATCCATGACCCACAGCCTCGTAGATGGATTTCGCCACCATCTCCGTTTTTCTGTCCAGCGGATTCTGCAAACTCGCCTTCCCTTTTAACAGGAAGTAATGAGGACTTGCTAAGCTGGGATAAAGGGACATCCACTTCAGGAGAAGGAATCCAATTATCAATCAATTCCTTCGTACACGGATACAGCTGAAAACACTTATCTGGACACAGGCGTTCCTTTAAGCCTGCAGCACCTGGAATTCCCAGGCGGTCTCCCATCCAAGTACTAACCAGGCCCAACCCTGCTTAGCTTCCGAGATCAGATGAGATCGGGCGTGTTCAGGGTGGTAATACTGATCGCAACCTATGCGACTCCTGAAAACATCCGGGCCGAATTACTAGGACGTCTAGTTACCTCCTCCGGTAACTAACGCCTCCCTCATGGCTTCCAATAAAAGCCTCTGTACGGCCCAAAAGAGAAGCAGAGAGTCCCTGCCGATCCTCCTTATCCAAATCGGACACCTCCCCATCTGAGCTTGAAAGGGAAACCCTCCATGCCCGAGATCTCCGAGTCGCTGCACGGGAATGAAGGCACCGGCCTGTGTCGCTTCCTCTGAGAGGATCTAGCTGACACCCAATAACCTAGAAGGTCAGACAGGCCATCGAGCGAGGGCCTCCATTTTGACATCACTGAAAACCTCTGACCGCTGCGCCTGACGCCGTCGAGGTCTGCGTGTCAGATACACGAGACTGATCCTGTAGCGGATCTGGGAGACGGTCCGCACCTCCTGGACCCTGATCTGACATGTCCTCACACAGTATATGGCAGGTTAAACCTGTCAGTAACTAGGACAGTGTGGTTTCTTAAAGAAGAAACGAACGCTGAAGGGTTAAAGCTCTTAAAGAGAGAGCTACCCCAGCTGTCCCCCAATAAAGGGTTAACCGCCAAAGAAGGGGTTAATGTCGCAGACTCCCCACAACCCTTGTTTAATGAAAAGGGTGTGCGAGCCCCAGGTGCCTCTTATGAGGTAACAGCTGCAGGACAGTGCTCTCAAAGGTATGCTTCTTTTGCCTTTGTACACTAAACAAGAACGCTAAAAAATTGCGCTGATTTGTACATCGCAATGACCGCCAAAGTCGCTAAGGGGATCGCTAACCACTTATGCGTCGTCAATGAGATCGCCCACTGTGGCCGCTACTAGCGACATTAAAAAAAATCACAAGAAAACGATCGCATTAGTATGCGTCGTTATAATGATCGTTAGCGGTAGCGTTCAGTGTCCTGTGCTGTGGGGGTGAGGGGGTTAAGCTTCTGCCAGGGTGGATAAAAATCATGATTTTTTTTAAAAAAATCAAAAAAAATCGGATTTTTTTGATTTAAATCGGATTTTTTTGATTTAAATCTGATTTTTTTGATTTAAATCGGATTTTTTAATCAAGTTGTACACAAGCAAAACTTTGTCTTTTTGCAAATCAAATTATTTTACACAAATAAAAATATTAAAACAGTTGATGATTATGAAACCTAATAATTTTTATTTGCACTATTAAACAATCAGAATTTAACTACAGAGAGTAAGTACTTTTTAACAATAGCCTATCTCTAACGTTTGAAGTAAGCAAACATCTTCAGTGAATACATCAGTCCTTTAAGCCTACTGTTTATTTAGGACTTTTAATAGGAAAACTAGTTGTCCTGCTTTAGCAGTTCCTAAGCGGTTTCGGACTGGTCTTGTGTGCACAAAACCAAATGAAGAAAACAATCTCTCTACTCCTGCCGATGAAGCCGATGCAGTCAGTAGCTGAGTAGCTACATTTATTATCTTCGCTGGAAGAACAAGTGATTGCGACTTCCACCAGTCCAGTGGTTTTAGTTCATTAACGACGTTATCTGCAAACATGTATTTTTGAAATGGTGCAGATTCACACTTCAATTTCAGCACAGTTGCCACAATGTCATGGTTAGTATTGGCGAGCCACTCCATTGCAGAGTTGATTTCCGCCTCAGATAGTTTTTTCCCTCTGTAGATGGGATGCAAGATATTGGCTAAATAGTGTTCTTCTTTTAATGCTTGGTCCTTGCGGTGGTGTATTGCAACCTTTACATTGTTTGAGAGGTTCAAGCGATCTAGCGAACCTTCTAAATCTTTCCAAACTTCTGTGGCATCAGCTATGGTTGCAGTATCTTTCTGCATTTTATCCAACGCAATAGATATTGGCTTTAACCTTTCCAAAAGGTCCTCGGCATTTCTCTTCACACCAAGATTTAATACTTTGCTTCGTATATTAGCATCAATTTTATCCCGATGTGTTTCGCAAATGGACACTAATTTTGACCAGTTGTTAATAAACAGTTCCAAGCATTCAGCCAAGGTATTCCATCTAACATCTTGTGGTAGAACCAACTTCAGTCCTCCCATTTCCTTGTAGGTTGCATGTGCAAAATGATTATTGCGGAAATATTTAACAATTTCTACAACATGTTCCTTGACACCCGAAATATGCAGGTCTTTTGCCAAAAGATGCAACAAATGGGCAGAACAACCGTATGTAATGACATTTGTGTCATCCTCATGTGCCAGTTCCGCTCGCATTTTTGCCACATTGCTTGCGTTATCAGTAACTAAGCTCCTTACTTTACATCCAAACTGTTCTTGGCATTGATGAATTGAGTTCTTAGCAATTTCAAGTAAATATTCAGCAGTATGTGAATTTCCAGATGTGTCGATTGTGTCTGTAAGGTAAGTTTCACCATCTTCTGTTGTGACACAAGTGCAAATTATGGGGTCGTTGTGGATGTTGCTCCAACCATCCAAGCTCATGTTAACAACTTTGTCTTTCAAATATTTTGTACAAGCCGCTCTTTCTTTGTCGTATACAGCCTGAAGATGTTTTCCTGAGATATCAAATCTACTTGGTGGTTTGTAGCCTGGTCTTATTCCTTCGATCATTTGTACAAACAATGGGTGTTCAACTAGTCGGAAAGAAGAATTGGTTGCAAATATGAATTTAGCAATTAATTCATCAAAATGTTCTTTCTGGCTCGTCGTAGTCTTTAAGAGGAATTTTTCTACACTTTGCACGCAAAGTTTTTTGTTGGGCTGCTTTGTTGAAGTTGTACCCAGATATTGATTGTCACGTGCAGCACAAGCCATATTTGACCCTGAAAGCACAGTAATTAAAAATATATTCGACTGTGTATTTGAAGAAATATAACGAAAATATTTTGAAACAAACTTTTTGAACAATGTAATGGTCCTCGTCCTATAAGGGCTGTCTCAAAAGTTATGCTACTCAAGTTTCCGGTGAAGTTGCTGTAATACTAGTAATATCAGAGCAACTGAAAAAAATTATGTCACAAAAGTTTTAAAAATGTTTTTTTAAAAAAATGGTCAATTTGGCAGACTTCAAAAGTGAATTGTAGCCTACAATAAAAAAAAATAGACGTATACACACTCTTTATTTTTACTTAATGTTAATCTTCTGTGAAATATTGCCTTAACATAAATTTAAATTCTATACTCCAGAACTAGTGCTAGAAATTTTTCTTTTCATAGACTTTAACCATCCCAGTAAAACGTCTGTTAAAATAGGTTGTAATTGCCAGACTTACCACTAGTGCTAGGGTCCTGGTGCATAAGAAGCTGTGGGGGTTCATTGACATTAGTTGTATCACTATCAACATCTTCATTTCCCTTCTGGTTGCAGTTTTCATAATGTGATTTCAAACGGCAAACAAGTCCTTGGATATCCTTTTGACAGTATTTGCACTTTGCTCTCCCACCTTTCTTTCCAAGCTCTGCTGGCATCTCAACAAAATGAACCCAAATAGGGTCTCTCTTACGACCTGCCATGGCTCACGCAGATCACTTCTGAAGTTTGATTGTTACTACAGCCAAGTACTGCTGACTGACT
>JARQOD010010315.1:0-27626 GCA_033576555.1 Oophaga sylvatica | reverse complement strand
GATTCCTTTCTGCTGGCCTTTGAGAGGACCTGCCTCCAACACCATCTGGCCTTGGATCAGTGGGCAAGGTACCTGACCCCCAGTTTGAGAGGTAAGTCCCTGGAAGTTTTGGGGGACTTACCTGCCGGGGAGGAGCAGCATCAAGCGGGCCCTGATCCAGTACTACAACCTCACCCCGGAGTCGTACCACAGGAAGTTCAGGAGCCTGCAGCGGGGTTCAAAGGACACCTGGACCAACCACATGCGGGCCCTGCTGAGAGCTGCGGAACACTGGACCTCGGGTCTAGAACTCGCCACCCGCCAGGAGGTCCAGGAACTGTTTGTCACGGAGCAATTCTTGTGGAACTGCCCAGAGGACCTCCAGCAGTTCCTCCGTGACCGGAAACCAAAGGGGGCTTCTGCTACAGCCTCCCTGGCAGACGAGTATGCCAACAACAGGGCGCCTGAGCCGAAGAAGCCTGCCAGCAGCACCTGGAGAGGGGGTAAGCCCAATCCTGCCTCGGCCACATATCCAGCCCCCAGAGTGCAAGGGGTGTACCCCCTGCTGCCCTCTCCAGGCCAGGAACAGAACCAAGGCGTTGTCATCATTGCAACCAACCAGGACACTTTAAGGCTGCATGTCCCCAGCGCCATAAGGCCCCATCCCTGTCCCGGAAACCATCCACTGTTTTGTGTGTGGGAGGGGGTGGTGGGAGGTCCCTGGACAATTACAAACCTGTCACCATCGGCCGCTCAGCAGTCATGGGACTGCGGGACACAGGCGCTGAACGAACCCTGGTACGTCCTGAGGTGGTGTCCCTTCAAGACTTGGTGCCTGGGAAAACCCTTTCCATCTCCGGAATTGGAGGCGTTGAACCGGCGCTGCCCGTTGCCAAGGTGTATTTGGACTGGGGCGCCGGGAGGGGGATGCTGGAGGTGGGAGTAATGCCAAATATTCCTTCCAATGTGTTGCTTGGGACCGATTTGGGGCGGTCCCAGTATGTGGCCACTGAACCCCCAAGTTCGGCTCCCCAAAAATGTCATGACTCTACTGTGAATGCTAATGTTAATGTCTTGAATGTGCTTCCAACAGTGGAGGAGGGAGTGAAACCTGATGGTAAGCCATGCACTGACACTACACACACAGGGCTCACAGTGAGGACAGGTGAGGAGGCTGTGGGGGAGAGCTCAGAGGTGGAGGGAGGGGCTGCTATGGGCAGTGTAGGGCCCCTAAGTGAATCCAGCCTGCTGAGTCTAGGGCCTCTGCAGAAAGAGGAACATGCCATGGGGGGAGGGGGTGTCCCGGGAGAGGAGCCACCAGGTAAGACCCCAGGGCAGGAGTTCCCCACATCCGGGATGTCAGGAGGCCAGAGAAGTCTGCCTGACCCGGCGACTTGGTCAGGGGACGAGGGGAAGCAGGCGCTACCCGTGGTCTCAGCGGTCGTGGCCGCTGTTACCAGGAGTGGGAGCGCCGAAGCCCAAGGAGCCTCGCGGAGGTCCGACGGTTTCCCCCTCTCCGACCAAGTGGCTGCCGAGTCAGACAGCGGCCAGGAGATAGATCCCAGGGAACTGACAGAGGATGTGGCAGATTCATCAATTCTTGCCACTTCAAGTCAGGGATTTCAGGCAGCGTTGGAAGCTGACGCTAGCCTGAAAACTCTCAAGGAGCAGGCGGCACAGCCTCCCCTGGAGTCCGACTGTGAGCGAGTGGTCTGGGACCAGGGACGGCTGTACTGGGTAACGGTCCAGCAGGGTTCACCGGAGGCGTGGCCCAGGGACCGACAATTAGTGGTACCCTATCCGTTCAGGGTGGAATTGTTGCGGATCACACACGAGATTCCCATGGCCGGACACCTAGGGATCGCTAAAACCAGGGTCAGGCTAGCTCAGCATTTCTACTGGCCTGGAATGAGGACCGAGGTGATAGCCTCCTGCCGTTCGTGTGACACCTGTCAGAGGGTGGGGAAGGGGGGGCGGCGCCCCAAAGCCCCACTGGTAACTCTGCCCATCATCGAAGAGCCTTTTTCGAGGGTGGCTGTGGATCTCATTGGACCTCTGTCCACTCCCAGCCGCTCCGGGAAATGCTTCATACTAACGGTAGTGGACTATGCCACCCGGTATCCGGAGGCGGTAGCTTTGTCGTCCATTTGGGCCGACAAAGTGGCCACTGCCTTACTGGAGATTTTCTCCAGAGTGGGGTTTCCCCAGGAAATGCTCACCGACCGAGGGACCCAGTTCATGTCACAGCTGATTGAGTCTCTCTGTAAGCAGATACAGGTGCAACATCTGGTAGCCAGCCCATATCACCCACAAACCAATGGCCTGTGTGAGCGGTTCAATGGCACCTTAAAGCAGATGCTGAAGACGTTGGTCGACTCCCACGGGAGAGACTGGGAGCTGTATCTCCCACACCTGCTGTTTGCCTACCAGGAGGTCCCACAGGCCTCAACGGGGTTCTCCCCCTTTGAGCTCCTGTACGGGCGACGTGTACAGGGGCCCCTTGCTCTGGTGAAGGAAGCATGGGAAGGGATTTAGCCATCCCTGGAGTGTCGGTCATTGAGTATGTTGTGCGTTTCCGGGACCGAATGATGGCCTTGACACAGCTGGTGCATGACAATATGGCCCAAGCCCAGGCTGACCAGAAGCGGTGGTACGACCAGAATGCTTGTGAGCGGACCTACCAGGTGGGTCAAAAGGTGTGGGTACTGGTCCCCGTACCTCAAAACAAGCTTCAGGCGGCCTGGGAGGGTCCATACCTCGTGCACGAGCAGCTCAATGCCGTTACCTATCTGGTCACCCTGGACCACGCCCGTGGAAGGAGGAAGGCCTTCCACGTGAACATGATGAAGGCCCATCATGAGCGGGAGGCTTGTGCCCTTCCTGTTATGATTTGGTAGCTGAGGAGAGCAGGCAAAATCGGCAATACACCAGAGAGGTTGGAATCTACTGGATTGCAGTACCCTGACTAACCACCACAACTAAAGGCAGCCGTGGAGCGTACCTACGTTGGTCCTAGACGCCTCGTCACAGCCTGAGAGGCTAACTACACCTAAAGATAGAAAGAGGAAAGCTATCTGCCCCGGAGCAGATCCCCAAAGAACATAGGAAGCCCCCAAACATGTAATGGCGGTTAGACAAGAGGAGATACAGACACAGACAGAAAATAGTATGAGCAAACGTTGGGGCCCAATCTTCCTAGAAAGAAAAGGATAGGAAGGACACTTACTGCAATCCAAAAAAAACCCTAAAAAAATACCAACTCTACTAATAGCAAAAACACCTGAGATCACACGACCTCTACCACCTAAATTAGTTCTCTGGTGCAACAAAAACAAAACAGCAGCCACTGAAAAAACTGGAAAAAGCAAATGTACAAACATCAGTGGCTGAACCAAACCGAGAGGGCAAAAGCCCCCGAAGGGGACCCTGAAGGCCCCCACAGAAGTGCAGGACAAAATGCAAAAATCAAGCACAAAAACAAAATCTTCACTGGACAGTCCAGTACCGCTTGTAACCACCAGAGGGAACCTCTGCTCAGAACTCATTTCAAGTCCATTCACAACAGTACCCCCCTTGAGGAGGGGTCACCGAACCCTCACTTGAGCAACCAGGTCGGTCAGGATGAGTTCTATGATACGCACGGATGAGTCTCCTAGCATGGATGTCCGAAGCAAACACCCAAGAATTGTCTTCCTGACCATAACCTCTCCACTTAACCAAATACTGGAGTTTCCGTCTAGAAAAACGAGAATTCAATATTTTCTCAACCACAAACTCCATATTGCCCTCAACCAGAACAGGGTCAGGAGGCAAAGCAGTAGGAACCACTGGCTCAACAAACCTCTTCAACAAGGACTTGTGGAACACGTTATGGATCTTAAATGTCCCTGGAAGAAGCAAACGAAAAGAAACAGGATTAAGAATCTCCATGATCTTATAAGGTCCAATGAACCTAGGCTTAAATTTAGGAGATGCCACTCTCATAGGAATATTTTTTGAGGACAACCAGACCAAGTCCCCCACTTTAAACCGAGGACCATCAGTCCTATGCCGGTTAGCAAACCGCTGGGCCTTCTCCTGAGAGAGGGACAAAATGTAAGGTTCTATGTATATATTCCTGAAACTCAGTTTGTTCGTCAGCCATTTTACTTTCTGTCTTGCTGCAGCTATCTTGCCCTCAGTCAAAATGGAGTTTCCAGCTTGCATGTTCCCGCCCTGATTCTCTCCTTTGCTTCTTAAGCAGCCACAGCTGAGCAATCAGTGCTTCAGAATCTAGCCTGCAGTGAACCTGTGACTTGACTCCTGTAAGCCTTGGACCTTGTACTCCAGCTATTCCTACTGAGGAACTCTGAAGCACTTGTGGACTCTGAACCCTGCTCTTTGAAAGACCCACGTTTGCATGGACTTACGGTAACAGAGAAGAAGATCCTGAATCTGTATTGGAGAGTGATTGCTGAGCTTGGATTACTCTGGCCTGCTGTGTCTCCTGTTTCTGTGTCTGCAAACTGTGTGACTATTTCTGCCAACTTGTATGTAGTAATACAGGACTTTTCTATATCAAACCTGTGACTCCTGTGTTTTCATCGCACCCAAGCACAAGACGCTATATGAACTGTACTACATACATTACAAGATTCTGAAGCCAAAACGTTAGTGTCTGCTGGGTCTGGAAGGCTGTGTCTGCTGTACTATGGATATCAGACGTCCGGTTGTACTTTCTGTGATGACAGTGGTTGTGACTTCTCACAACCATTCCAGGTGAGCAATTCCCTTAAGTTTTTTCTTTTGCAGTGTTACCACAGGTAAACACTATTGTTTTTTTTTTTTTCCTTTCTTTTCTCTTTTTTGTCTGCTGTAACTCTGGATATCAGATGTCTGGTTGAAACTTTCTGTGATGATAGTGGTTGTGACTTCTCACAACCATTTCAGTAATCCTGTCTTAAAAGATCTGGAAAATGGAGGCCCGCATAAAGGAACTTTGCGTAGTGACTGATAATATCCTTGCAGATTTGCAGAATATAAAGACCCGTTTCACAAATCTACAGGACCTCAATAATCACAATTTGCAAGTGGTTGGACAGACTACCAGGATTTGCGAGCCAGGATTGAGGTTCTAGAGGGGCGAGTCCAGGCTCCTGCCGTAGCCCCGAGTGCTGGGATTCCCAAGTTGCCCCCTTTTCGTTTTGGCGGTGAACGTGAGAAATTCAGGGGATTTATTAATCAATGCAATCTTTTTTTTTCTGCACATGCTTCACAATTTCCCACTGAACGATCTAAGGTGCTTACTATAATTATGTTGCTTACCAACAAGGCTTTAATGTGGGCAAACCCTCTGATTGAGACTGAGGATGATTGTTTGAATCACCTTGATGATTTTATTTCAGCCATGGGGCAGGTGTTTGATGACCCCAATCGAGGTGCAACAGCTGAAGCAGCCATGTTAGCTTTGCGCCAAGGTAAGCACTCGGTAGCTGAATATGCCTTGGATTTCAGGAGATGGGCCCTTGATACCACCTGGGACAGTTCCGCCAAAAAATCTATTTTTCGAAAGGGGTTATCTCCACTGATTAAGGATGAACTTGCTCGTGCCGACCCTCCCACTGCGTTAGGTGACTTTATTAACTACTGCATCCGTATTGATACTCGTCTGACTGAACGCAGGCAAGAGAGATGGTTCGAAAGCAATCGTACTAACCTTTTCCTACCTTCCTCTCCAGCTAAGGAACCTTTGAGTAGGATTACACGGGAACCTGAACCTGAACCCATGCAGGTAGACTCTTTACAACGACGGGTTAGTGATGCACGCAAGGAACATCGTTTTAAGGAGAATCTATGTTTCTATTGTGGTAAGTCAGGGCACTTCATTATAAACTGCCCCAGCCGTTCTCGTAAGACTACTGCAGCACTCATTCATTGTGAGTGTTGCGAGAGGGGATCTGTCAGGTCCGAGCCTCAGGCTCCAGAGAGATCTGCAGCAACAGATCTTGATTTCTCGGACTTAAACTCCGTTACCTCTGAGGACGTTGACTGTGTAAACGCTGCCATTTTTCAAGTTTCCTCAGCGGTGTCCCAGCTAAGTTGTAAGAAAAACAATTCCCATTGCTTTCTTTCCATCAAACTCTGGGTTGACTCAGCTTGGGTGTCTAGCTCTGCTATGATCGACTCAGGGGCAAGTGGAAATTTTATGGATGTCTCCTTTGCTCTGAAACAGGGAATACGTTCAGTGAAGAAGGCTACTCCAGTACAGATGGAAACTGTGGATGGCTCCCTGCTGACCTCTGGACCAGTAGATCAGGAAACAGAGCCTTTGAGGGTTCTTATGGGTAAAGATCATCAAGAGAAACTGTCCTTTATGCTTATCTCTTCTCCCCACTTTCCCATTATTCTAGGGCTACCATGGCTGCAGGCTCAGAATCCTACCATTAACTGGGAGACCAAGGAATTACACTTTCCAGAGAAACAGATGAGTCCAAAGTTTCAGCTTGCTCTGTTCCTAAAGGAATCATGTCAGTCCCTGAACTACCAGCTGTATACCAGGACTATGTGGATTTATGTGACAAGAAGAACGCTGACCAGCTTCCTCCTCACCGTCCATATGATTGTCCAATTGAATTATTGCCTGGAGCAGAGATACCTTTTGGTAAGATCTACCCCCTGGCGGGGCCCGAGCTAAAGGCTTTAAAGGATTACATAGATGAAAATCTAGCCAAGGGCTTCATACGCCCCTCTTCATCTCCTGCAGGTGCACCCATCTTCTTTGTAAAGAAGAAAGATGGATCTCTGAGACCATGCGTAGACTATAGGGAACTCAATAAGGTTACTATTAGAAACCGTTATCCATTGCCTTTAATCCCTGAGTTATTGGAGAGAGTGCGACATGCCAAAATTTTTTCTAAACTAGATCTTCGTGGGGCCTATAACTTAGTCCGTATTAGACCTGGGGATGAATGGAAGACTGCATTCAGGTCACGCTATGGACACTTTGAATATCTAGTTATGCCTTTTGGTCTGAGTACCGCCCCAGCCACTTTCCAACACTTGGTGAATGACATCTTCAGGGATCTCCTAGATACATTCGTGGTAATTTATTTGGATGATATTCTAATTTTTTCTAACTCCACAGAGGAACATCATGGACATGTGAGAATGGTCTTGGAACGTCTAAGACAAAATCATCTTTACATCAAACTTGAAAAGTGTGAATTCCATAGGACCGAAATTCAATTTCTGGGGTATGTACTGTCTACACAAGGAATTAGTATGGATGGAAGCAAAACCCAAGCCATCAAGGATTGGCCAAGTCCTAGAAATGTGAAGGAGGTACAGCGCTTCATCGGGTTTGCCAACTTCTATAGACGTTTCATTAGAAATTTCTCTGAGGTAGTGTCACCTATCACTCAACTTACCCGGAAAGAGTCTAGGTTTTCCTGGACTCCCCAAGCCCAGGAAGCATTTTCCCGTCTAAAAGATAAATTTACCACTGCACCTATCCTAGTACATCCCAACCCCGAGCTTGCCTTCATAATAGAGGTGGATGCTTCAGACTGTGCCGTTGGAGCTATACTCTCTCAGAGAACAGGTGAGAAGAATGTCTTGCATCCCTGTGCCTTCTTTTCCCAGCAGTTGTCTTCGGCTGAGAGGAACTACGATGTGGGCAATAGAGAGTTGTTGGCCATTATTGCCGCCTTCAAAGAATGGAGACACCTTCTTCAGGGAGCTGCACAGCAAATAGTCGTCCTGACAGACCATCGTAACCTTGAGTTTATCAGGTCGGCTAAGTGCCTGACTCCTCGCCAGGCTCGCTGGAATCTTTTCTTAAACCAATTTAATTTTATCATCTCTTATAGACCAGGATCGCGCAATGGAAAGGCTGATGCACTCTCTAGGATTTACTCAGCAGAGACACGTCCAATTACTCCTCCTAAGACTATTCTTCCTGACTCTAGATTCCTAGGAGTAATTCATAATCAAGACCTACTTAAGGACATCAAGGAAGCATACCATGCGGATTCCTTTTTGGCACAACCCCCAAGGGACGTAAGTCTTGTCTTTAAGAATGGTGTGTGGATTCAGGGACAACGTCTGTATATTCCTGAAACAGTCAGATTAAGAGTATTGCAACTCATTCACGATTCCAAGATAGCTGGGCATAGAGGAATTCTAAAGACACAGGAATTTCTTTCTCGTTTCTTTTGGTGGCCCACTTGCAGGAAGGATGTTTTGAATTATGTCACTTCATGTGAGGTCTGTGCAAGATGTAAAACACCTCGCTCCTCACCAACTGGTCTGTTACAGCCTCTTCCCACCCCGTCCCGCCCGTGGGGATCCATTTCTATGGACTTCATTGTGGAGTTACCAACCTCTCAGGGGAAGAACACCATTCTAGTGGTGGTTGACCGTCTAACAAAGGCAGCTCATTTTATCCCTTGTGTCGGCTTACCCACTGCAAAACAGACATCAGATTTGATGATTAAAGATGTGTTTCGCTTACATGGAGTACCGGATGAGGTTATTTCGGATCGAGGGGTGCAATTCACTTCTAGGTTTTGGCAAAATTTCTGTGCAGCATTGGACATTAAAGTAAACCTTTCTTCTGCTTTTCATCCCCAGACTAATGGACAGACCGAACGAACCAATCAAACCCTGGAGCAGTATCTCCGCTGCTTTATCTGCCACCTACAGGATGATTGGGTGGATCTACTTCCATTAGCTGAGTTCTCGTATAACAACTCTCAGAGTGCCTCCACTAAACAGTCTCCTTTTTACTCTAATCTAGGTTATCATCCTAACATTCTACCATGATTTCCCATAGAAACGCCTTTACCAGCAGTGGCTGAAAGAATCACGTCTTTACAGAAGAATATGGATCTTCTAAAGGAAAATCTGGAATCGGCTCAAGAAAGGTACAAGAAAGCAGCAGATAAATTTCGTAAACCTGCACCAGCTTTCAAGGTAGGAGACTTGGTCTGGCTGTCAACCAGAAATCTTAAGTTAAGGATTCCATCGTCTAAGTTGGGACATAAGTACATTGGACCCTATAAAATCAGTAAAATTATAAGTGCCGTTGCTTGTCGTCTTCAACTGCCCAGAACTATGAGAATCCACCCTGTCTTTCATGTATCCCTACTAAAGGCTGCGACACCCAATACGTTTCCTGGACGTTCCTCTCCTTACCCTGACCCAGTGCTAGTCGATGGTCAGGAAGAATTTGTGGTGGAAAGGATTTTAGATTCCAGGTTGTATAGAAATCAGTTACAATATCTGATTAAATGGCAGGGCTACCCAGTGGAGGACAACTCATGGGAACCGGTCAATAACGTTAATGCTCCTCGCTTGCTCCGTCAGTTTCATCAGAGGTACCCACACAAGCCTGGTCTGAGGTCATCCGGAGGTTGTACTTAAGGGGGGAGTAATGTAAGGTTCTATGTATATATTCCCGAAACTCAGTTTGTTCGTCAGCCATTTTACTTTCTGTCTTGCTGCAGCTATCTTGCCCTCAGTCAAAATGGAGTTTCCAGCTTGCATGTTCCCGCCCTGATTCTCTCCTTTGCTTCATAAGCAGCCACAGCTGAGCAATCAGTGCTTCAGAATCTAGCCTGCAGTGAACCTGTGACTTGACTCCTGTAAGCCTTGGACCTTGTACTCCAGCTATTCCTACTGAGGAACTCTGAAGCACTTGTGGACTCTGAACCCTGCTCTTTGAAAGACCCACGTTTGCATGGACTTACGGTAACAGAGAAGAAGATCCTGAATCTGTATTGGAGAGTGATTGCTGAGCTTGGATTACTCTGGCCTGCTGTGTCTCCTGTTTCTGTGTCTGCAAACTGTGTGACTATTTCTGCCAACTTGTATGAAGTAATACAGGACTTTTCTATATCAAACCTGTGACTCCTGTGTTTTCATCGCACCCAAGCACAAGACGCTATATGAACTGTACTACATACATTACACAACCTCTCCACTACCTGGTCCCAAATCTGTTACATACGCTCCACAACAGAGTCAACACCTGGACAGACAGAAGCCTCCGTCTGTCCTGAAGAAAATCGAGGGTGAAACCCAGAATTACAGAAAAATGGAGACATCAAAGTGGCAGAGCTAGCCCTATTATTAAGAGCAAACTCAGCCAAAGGCAAAAAAGAGACCCAGTCATCCTGATCAGCAGACACAAAGCATCTTAGATAAGTCTCCAATGTCTGGTTTGTTCTCTCAGTTTGACCATTGGTCTGAGGATGAAACGCCGAGGAGAAAGACAATTGAACACCAAGTTTAGAACAAAAGGTCCTCCAAAATCTGGAAACAAACTGGACTCCTCTGTCAGACACAATGTTCCAGGAATGCCGTGTAAACGAACCATGTGCTGAAGTAACAAAGGCACCAATTCAGAGGAGGAAGGCAACTTAGGTAATGGCACAAGATGTATCATCTTGGAAAATCTATCACAAATCACCCAGATGGCGGTCATTCTGAGAAACAGGGAGGTCGGAAATGAAATCCATAGAGATATGGGTCCATGGTCTCTTGGGCACAGGCAATGGCATCAACAAACCACTAGAGCGAGAGCAAGGCTTGGAGCGAGAGCAAGTCCCGCAGGACTGCACAAATTCCCTGACATCACGAGACAAGGTAGGCCACCAAAAGGACCGACTAACCAAGTCTCTGGTACCAAAAATTCCGGGATGACCAGCCAATGCAAAACAATGAATCTCAGACATCACACTCTTTTTCCAGTGGTCCGGGACAAACAATTTCCCAACAGGGCAGCGCTCGGGCCTATCCTCCTGACACCCCTCCAGAGCCAGTCTCAAATTGGGCGAGATGGCGGAAAGAACTACCCTTCTTTCAAAATAACAGAAGGATCAGATAACTCAGGAGAGTCCGCAAGGAAACTCCTCGAAAGGGCATCCGCCTTAACATTCTTAGTGCCAGGAAGAAAGGAAACCACAAAATTAAAACGTGTGAAAAACAAGGCCCACCTGGCCTGTCTAGGATTAAGTCGCTTGGCAGATTCCAAATAAACCAGATTCTTATGGTCAGTAAGGACCACCACCTGATGTTTGGCTCCCTCCAGCCAATATCTCCACTCTTCAAAAGCCCACTTCATGGCCAATAACTCCCGATTACCCACGTCATAATTACGTTCAGTAGGAGAAAATTTTCGAGAGAAAAAGGCACAAGGGTTACTTTTAGAGGTCTCAGGATCTCTTTGGGACAAAACGGCACCTGCCCCAATTTCAGAGGCATCAACCTCCACCTGAAATGGTAGAGAAACATCAGGCTGCCGTAGAACAGGAGCAGAAGTGAATCTCTGCTTAAGTTCCTGAAATGCAGAGACTGCCTCAGGAGCCCAATTCACCACATCAGAACCCTTTTTGGTCAAATCAGTTAATGGTTTAACAATAACCGAGAAATTACCAATAAATTTACGATAAAAATTGGCAAAACCCAAAAATCTTTGAAGAGCCTTTAATGAAGTAGGTTGGACCCAATCACAGATGGCCTGAACCTTGACCGGGTCCATTTCAATAACAGATGGAGACAAAATGAATCCCAGAAATGAGATCCTCTGTACGCCAAAAAAGACACTTTGATCCCTTCACATACAGAGCATTCTCTCAAAATCTGGAGCACAGTTCGAACATGTTTCACATGAGAGTCCCAGTCATTGGAAAAAATCAAGATATCATCCAAATAAACAATCAGAAATTTATCCACAAAATCCCTGAAAATGTCATTCATGAAGGACTGGAAGACAGAAGGAGCATTAGTGAGCCCAAGGGCATCACAAGGTACTCAAAATGCCCTCAGGGGTGTTAAATGCCGTCTTCCATTCATCCCCGTGCTTAATGCGAATAAGGTTATATGCCCCCCTGAGGTCAAGCTTGGTAAACCAAGTAGCGTTTTTCACCCTGGAAAACAGGTCGGAAATCAAGGGTAAAGGGTATTGATATTTCACAGTAATATTGTTCAAAAGACGATAATCAATACACAGCCTTAATGAACCATCCTTTTTGGCCACAAAGAAAAAACCGGCACCTAAGGGTGAAGAGGATGGTCTGATATGACCCTTCTCCAATGACTCCTTGATATAAGACTGCATAGCGTCATGTTCAGGTACAGACAAGTTAAAAAGGCGACCTTTAGGGAATTTACTACCAGGCACTAATTCAATAGCGCAGTCATAGCTCCTATGGGAAGGCAAGGATGCAGATTTACTTTCGCTAAACACATCAGAAAAATCAATCAAAAAGTCAGGCACATCCTGAGCCTGGGGGGAGGCAGAAAAAACAGGAGTGTTGGTATTAACACATTGGCAGCCCCAACTGGTTACAGACACAGATTTCCAATCCAAAACAGGATTATGAGACTGTAACCAAGGGAAACCCAGCACGATAATGTCATGCAGATTATACAGAACCAAAAATTTGCAGCTCTCCTGATGATCAGGTTCAACCCTCATTATCACCTGAGTAGAGAACTGAGGTTTATTCTCAGCCAAAGGGGTAGAATCGATCCCCAGTAGGGGAATAGACTTCTGTAGGGTATCAAGGGAAACCCACAACGTTTAGCAAAATCAAAATCCATCAGGTTAATAGCTGCTCCCGAATCAACGAAATCCTGAGCAGAAAATGAGGACAGAGAGCATATCAGAGTAACAGTTAATAAAAACTTAGTCTGAACACTACCCAAGACAACTGAGCGTGCAAAACGTCTTCCCCGCTTAGGGCAGACTGAAATAGCATGAGAGGCATCACCACAGTAGAAACATAACCCATTGCGCTTTCGAAACTCATGACGCTGTGCCCCAGAAACTACTCTATCACACTGCATGGATTCAGAAGCAGGTTCACAAGGCAACACTATTCCACGCATACTTCTCCGCTCACGCAAACGTCTGTCAATTTGAATCGCTAATGACATAGAATCATTGAGACCAGAGGGGACAGGGAATCCCACCATAACATCCTTTACATTATCTGACAGACCCTTCCGAAAAAGGGCTGCCAAAGTGTCGTCATTCCATTTGGTCAGGACTGCCCACCTACGGAATCTCTGGCAGTATAACTCAGCGTCATCAAGTCCCTGATTTAATGCCAACAAAGCTTTTTCAGCTTGATCAGAGACATTAGGCTCATCGTACAATAACCCCAAGGCCTGAAAAAATGCATCAACATCACTCAAAACAGGATCCCCAGGTGTGAGGGAAAAAGCCCAATCCTGAGGATCGCCGCGCAGGAGAGAGATGACAATTTGAACCTGCTGCGCTGCGTTCCCTGAGGACTTAGATTTTAAGGCAAAAAACAATTTACAATTATTTTTGAAATTCAGAAACTTGGCTCGATCCCCCAAAAACAAATCTGGCATGGGAATCCTAGGTTCCACAACAGGCAACCTAGCAAGATAGGTAGCAATACTCTGAACCTCAGTGGCAAGCTGATCCACACGGCCAGACAACTGTGCAAACTCCATTGAGAGAAAAAATCCTCCCCAGCACCCAGAGATACAGAGGGAAAAAAAAAAAATGCAACAAACCGAAAAATATCTCTGACAACTCTGACAACCTTTTTTCTTTTACAATATTTTTTCCCTTCTGTGAGTACCATACAATTTTCAATTTTTTGGCCGGTGATACTGTTATGTTTCGGTAGCTGAGGAGTGCAGGTAAAAAAGGCAATACACCAGAGCAGTTGGAATCTATGAGATTGCAGTACCCTGACTAACCACCACAACTAGAGGCAGCCGTGGAGAGTTCCTACGTTGGTCCTAGACGCCTCGTCACAGCCTGAGAAACTAACTACACCTAAAGATAGAAAGAGGAAAGCTATCTGCCCCGGAGCAGATCCCCAAAGAACATAGAAAGCCCCCAAACATGTAATGGTGGTTAGACAAGAAGAAATACTGACACAGACAGAAAATAGTATGAGCAAACGTTGGGGCCCAAACTACCTAAATAGAAAAGGATAGGAAGGGCACTTACTGCAATCCCAAAAAACCCTGAAAAGCACCAACGCTACTAATTTCAAAAACACCTGAGATCACACGACCTCTACCACCTAAATTAGTTCTCTGGTGCAACAAAAACAAAACAGCAGCCACTGAAAAAACTGGAAAAAGCAAATGTAAAAACATCAGTGGCTGAACCAAACCGAGAGGGCAAAAGCCCCCGAAGGGAACCCTGAAGGCCCCCACAGAAGTGCAGGACAAAATGCAAAAATCAAGCACAAAAACAAAAAGAAGAAAATGTCTCATCTGCCAGCAGGAGATGCAGACACGACACAGCAGGCTACAAAGGAAGCAGGAATCAAGGATTGAGACCAGAACAATTGATCACCGGCAACCCTGATGGGAAGGCGACTCCCTTATATAAGACCAGTCAGTAACACCTGATTCCCAATCCTCACAATCTTCACTGGACAGTCCAGTACCGCTTGTAACCACCAGAGGGAGCCTCTGCTCAGAACTCATTTCAAGTCCATTCACAACAACCAACGTTCCCAGCTGGGGGTCACCCTACACCCCTTTCAGGAGCTGTTCAGCAACCTTCCCGGAAGGACTGAGACAGCAGTCCATGACGTGGACACCGGCAATCAGCCCCCGATCCGGCGTTCAGCATATCAGGTCTTTCTTGAGGTGCAGCAGCAAATGCGCCAAGAGATAGATGAGATGCTGAAGCCGGGGTGATCCAAGCGTCCAATAGCTCGTGGGCTTCGCCTGTAGTCCTTGTCCCTAAAAAGGACAGAACTACGTGGTTCTACGTGGACTACCGGGGGCTCAACGCTGTGACGGTCACCGATGCGTACCCAATGCCGCGCATCGATGACCTGCTCGACCAGCTGGCCGGGGCTAAGTACCTGACCATCATGGATTTGAGCAGGGGGTATTGGCAGATTCCCCTGACCCCAGGGGCACGGGAACGCTCTGCCTTTATCACCCCATTCGGACTGTACGAGTCCACGGTGATGCCCTTCGGCATGAAAAATGCCCCTGCCGCTTTTCAGCGGATGGTCAACACGCTGCTCGAGGGACTGGAAGGGTATGCGACCGCGTACCTGGATGACATTGCCATCTTCAGTCCCTCCTGGGAGGATCACCTAGAGCACCTGGCGCAGGTAGTCGGGCAGATCTAGCGAGCAGGCTTAACCATTGTCATGATCCCAGTGCAGGGTTGACCTGCACACTAGGGGTTAAGGTTTTGATCCCAGTGCAAGCTCTTATCTGCACACCTGAGGCTTATTATTGTGGCCTCTCCTTGGTTCGGGGAGAGCTTCTTATAGCCCTAGGAAGCTCCAATCCCTGTCAGTTATACTTTCGCCCTTGGCAGAGTGTGTTGACCCCTGAGTGTGTTTGTGCTGTGTTCTGGTTTGCCTGATACTTTGGTTTTGACTCGGTCTGTTCTCTGGATACTGCTTGTTGGATTCTGTTTCTGTACCTTCGCTGTCTGTTTGGTTTTGACCTCTGCCTGTCCCGACTATTCGTTCTGTCTCATCCTTGGTACTATACTGTCTTCTCGTGCTTTGACCTTGGCTTGTTCAGATTTACGTCTCTGTCTGTGCCCCTGGGTAACTTTGTCCCGTAGTTACCTTTCTAGGAGTTTTCCCTCAGCTTCTAGCTCCCTGGAGCTGAAGCCACGCCCCTCAACTGTCAGGTGATTCAGGCCCTGAAACCATCTCTCTCCTGCCTTGCTCACCCTGCGTTCCTAGGAGCCTGAAGCTTTCTTCTGCACTCTTCTTCCGGGAGATTGCACTGGTGAGTTCTCTTGCAATCCTCACCGTGATATTATAACTGACCACTAAGTTTTTTTTTTTGTTTTTGTTTTTTGCTTCATGGCTGTGTTTAGGGCGCAGGTTGTGCAGAGAGTTATGGATCCCATACAGTCGCTGTCCGAACAGATGAAAAATCTGAGTCAGATGTTTCAGGATTTATCTCTGGAACAGCAAGCGCTGTCGTGTTCACAGCGGCAGGTTTCTGAGACTGTGCAGGGGGCTTTATCTGCTGGTTCTCTGAGGGCTATGGCGAGTGATGTTGCGCTCGTGTCCTCAGAACCACCTGTTAAACTGCCTGACTTCTTTTCTGGGAACAAAAAGGAGTTTAGGATCTTCATGGAGGGTTGCAAACTTTTCTTTAGTTTGAGACCACGGTCCTCTGGGGATGAAAGTCAGAGGGTAGGGGTCATCATGTCTTTATTAAGAGGGTCCCCACAAGCATGGGCATTTTCCCTTCCTCCCACTGCCCCTGAGAGAGTGTCGGTGAATGCATTCTTTGAGGCCCTCGGGCACATATATGATGAGCCTGACCGAGTGCGATTGGCAGAGGACATGGTGAAGAGTGTTTGTCAGGGGAAGCACTCAGCCGAGTGGTTTTGTACTGAGTTCCGCCGCTGGGCCGCAGAGATTTCTTGGGAGGACGCCGCCCTCAGAGGACTATTTCGCAGAGGCTTGTCCGAGCGGTTGCAGGATGCTTTGGCGTTACACCCCCCACCTAACTCTCTCGAGGACGCCATGACCCAGGCCGTCCGGATGGACCGCAGGTTGCGGGCCAGAGGGGTGATGCAGGTGGAGACTACATTGTTCCCCAGTGGAAAAGAGACTGTCTCTGAGCCCATGGATGTGGGCGCTATCACTCTGAAGGAAAAGGAGAGAAAACGCCATCGGGAAGAACAGTTGTGCTTCTACTGCGGTAAAGCTGGACATTGGAAAAAGGAGTGTCCTGTCTGCCCGTCCTCAACCCGGTCGGCGGGAAACGACTAGGTCTGGGTAGTCAGCGAGGAGACTACTCAGACCCTCAGGTCCACTTTACCTCGTTCTCTAAGGTGTTGCTTCATGTGGAACTGTTAGTGGATGGTTGTTCTTTTTCCTCTACAGCCTTTGTGGACTGCGGGTCATCCATCAATCTGATTGACTCTCAATTGGTCACACGCTGCAAGATAGGGACAGCTAGGCTTAAGACTCCGATCAAGGTGGTGGCCATTGACTCCTCCCCCCTCACAAAAGAGGGAATTCTCTTTATGTCTGACTTGTTTTCGCTCAGAGTGGGCGCTGCTCACGAGGAAAAATTAAGTTGTTTTGTTCTGGACAATCTACCAGCAGGGTTGGTGTTGGGCATGCCCTGGTTACAACGCCATAACCCAGTTATTAACTGGAAAACGGGGGAGATTGTTCAATGGGGGTTTAATGATTCTAAGTTATGTTATGAATCTGCACTGCTGGTTAAACCTGTTAAATCTGTGTCTGTGTCATCTGTCGAGCTGGAAGGTATTCCGGAGTACCTGAAAGACTTCGAAGATGTGTTCTCAGAAAGCGAGGCCGAGACGTTGCCGCCACATAGACCCTTTGACTGCGCCATCGAGCTAGTCCCGGGGCTAAACTACCTAAAGCCCGCCTGTTTAATTTGTCTGGACCTGAGCGCTTAGCTATGAAGGATTATATTGCTGAAAGTCTTCGCAAGGGACACATACGTCCCTCAGTTTCACCTGTGGCGGCGGGGTTCTTTTTTGTGAAGAAAAAAGATGGCGGTCTACGTCCCTGTCTCGACTTTCGTGAATTAAATAAGATTACTGTACGAAATACGTATCCCCTTCCGTTGATTCCTGATTTATGTAACCAACTATCAGGGGCAAAATGGTTCTCTAAATTGGATCTTCGGGGAGCATATAATTTGATAAGGGTCAGGAAGGGGGATGAATGGAAAACTGCGTTCCTCACGTCCGAGGGACTTTTTGAAAATTTAGTCATGCCGTTTGGTCTTACCAATGCTCCCGCCATATTTCAGAATTTCATCAACGTGGTGTTTTCTGATCTCATTGGTCGTTTTGTTGTTATCTACTTAGATGATATTCTGATATATTCCCCCGACAGTCATTCTCATATGAATCATGTACAAACTGTTCTCCAAAGACTTAGGGAAAATCATCTGTTTGCTAAATTGGAGAAGTGTGTGTTTTTTGTTCAAGAATTATCTTTTTTGGGATTGATTGTGTCCTGTGAGGGTTTTCGTATGGACCCCAAGAAGGTGCAGGCCATTGCGGATTGGGTACAATCCCGAGATCTTAAAGGGCTCCAGCGCTTCTTGGGGTTCGCCAATTACTACCGAAAATTTATTCGAGGGTTTTCGCAGGTGGTCAAACCACTCACTGATTTAACATGCAAAGGTTCGGATGTGAAAAATTGGTCCTCGCTCGCAAAAGAGGCCTTTGCTAGTCTGAAAAAATGCTTTTTGACTGCTCCGGTGTTGGTACAGCCAGATCCATCCAAACCATTTATTGTGGAAGTGGACGCCTCTGAGGTGGGGGTGGGTGCTGTGTTGTCCCAAGGTCCTGCCACTCTGACCAACCTTAGGCCATGTGCTTTTTTTTCAGGAAATTCTCTGCTGCTGAGAGGAATTACGATGTTGGCAATAGAGAGCTTCTTGCGGTCAAGTTAGCATTTGAACAATGGAGGCACTTTTTGGAGGGGGCCAGTCACTCGGTTACTGTGATTACTGACCACAAAAATTTATCATATATTGAGTCTGCTAAGAGACTAACACCCAGACAGGCCCGTTGGTCACTTTTTTTTTCCCGTTTTCAGTTTACTATTATGTTTCGTCCGGGGTCAAAGAATATCAAGGCTGATGCCTTATCTCGCAGTTTTCATCCGGTGTCTCCCCCTGAGCCACCTTCCTCCATTCTTCACCCTGGGGTTGTGTTGGCAGTGGTCTCGTCTGAGTTGGAACAGGAGATTGAGAGGGCCCAGTCTCTGGCCCCTGCTGCCAAGCCAGGGGTAAGTTGTTTGTCCCAGAGCAGCTTCGGCTTAAACTCCTCCAGGAGTTCCATGAATCCAAGCTCAGTGCTCACCCTGGTATATCTGCCACACGTCGGGCGGTGGCTAGGATCTTTTGGTGGCCTACTCTTAGCTCTGACATAAAAAATTTTTTTCTGGTTGTGGGGTCTGCGCTCGTTCTAAAAACTCACATAGCCGGCCGGCTGGGGAACTGATGCCCTTGGCAGTTCCCGAAAGGCCATGGACTCACTTGTACATGGATTTTATTACTAATCTTCCTCCATCCAAGGGCAATATGGTGGTATGGGTAGTGGTGGACAGGTTTTCGAAGCAGGCTCATTTTGTACCCTTATCCGCACTACCCTCAGCTGAGACTTTGTCCAGATTGTTTGTACAGCATGTTATCCGGTTGCATGGGGTACCCCTGAATGTGGTGTCTGATCGTGGAGTGCAGTTTGTGGCAAAGTTTTGGCGTGCTTTTTGCAAGAAATTGGGGATGTCTCTGTCTTTTTCCTCTGCATACCATCCTGAGAGCAATGGTCAGACGGAACGCACTAATCAGTCTCTGGAACAGATCCTCAGATGTCTGACTTCTGCAAGACAGAATGACTGGTGTGATGTACTGCCTTTGGCGGAATTCGCCTTCAATAGTCGGGTGAGCCAATCTACTGATATGTCTCCTTTGCTGATCAATTATGGTTTTATATCAAAAAACTGACCGGCACATCCAAACTTAGATTCAGTGTGAACAGGTGCTAAACCTAGAGTCACCAACTCATATACATACAAGAAGAAAAGGTAGCACACTGTAGCGCTATAGCTTGCAAACACGAAATATGAAAAATATGAAAAATGAATTACATCATTACCTTAGAAATATGAAAAATTGAGAAGTCTTAGCGCATAAGATGGCCAAATTATGTGAGCCTGATAGCCACGTCAAGGCTCTTCTCGTATATCAGGTCCCTAACTAATGCCTATCCTCGCTTTAGAAAAGTCTGTCTGCATGGGAACCTATGAATCCTCTTTTCAGACTAAAATCTACATCTCTGTGGAGGGGTGATGAACCTGCTGTAATTAAAAGGCCTGTGACCACCAGGTGGAGTGCTCAGGCAGAAGGTAAATGAATACATATCAAAAAACTGACCGGCACATCCAAACTTAGATTCAGTGTGAACAGGTGCTAAACCTAGAGTCACCAACTCATATACATACAAGAAGAAAAGGTAGCACACTGTAGCGCTATAGCCTTGACGTGGCTATCAGGCTCACATAATTTGGCCATCTTATGCGCTAAGACTTCTCAATTTTTCATATTTCTAAGGTAATGATGTAATTCATTTTTCATATTTTTCATATTTCGTGTTTGCAAGCTATAGCGCTACAGTGTGCTACCTTTTCTTCTTGCAATTATGGTTTTAGTCCTCATTTTGGTGAGTTTTCTCGTTTGGATTCTGGGTGTCCAGGGGCAGAGGGGTCTGTTCAGCGATTAAAGAATACATGGGCGGAGGTCCAGCGGAATATATCCAGGTCTCAAGGCAGGTACAAGTTTTTCGCTGACAGGAAAAGAACACCAGGTCCTGTAATGTACGTAGTACAGTTCATATAGCGTCTTGTGCTTGGGTGCGATGAAAACACAGGAGTCACAGGTTTGATATAGAAAAGTCCTGTATTACTTCATACAAGTTGGCAGAAATAGTCACACAGTTTGCAGACACAGAAACAGGAGACACAGCAGGCCAGAGTAATCCAAGCTCAGCAATCACTCTCCAATACAGATTCAGGATCTTCTTCTCTGTTACCGTAAGTCCATGCAAACGTGGGTCTTTCAAAGAGCAGGGTTCAGAGTCCACAAGTGCTTCAGAGTTCCCCAGTAGGAATAGCTGGAGTACAAGGTCCAAGGCTTACAGGAGTCAAGTCACAGGTTCACTGCAGGCTAGATTCTGAAGCACTGATTGCTCAGCTGTGGCTGCTTAAGAAGCAAAGGAGAGAATCAGGGCGGGAACATGCAAGCTGGAAACTCCATTTTGACTGAGGGCAAGATAGCTGCAGCAAGACAGAAAGTAAAATGGCTGACGAACAAACTGAGTTTCAGGAATATATACATAGAACCTTACATTACTCCCCCCTTAAGGACAACCTCCGGATGACCTCAGACCAGGCTTGTGTGGGTACCTCTGATGAAACTGACGGAGCAAGCGAGGAGCATTAACATTATTGACCGGTTCCCATGAGTTGTCCTCCACTGGGTAGCCCTGCCATTTAATCAGATATTGTAACTGATTTCTATACAACCTGGAATCTAAAATCCTTTCCACCACAAATTCTTCCTGACCATCGACTAGCACTGGGTCAGGGCAAGGAGAGGAACATCCAGGAAACGTATTGGGTGTCGCAGCCTTTAGTAGGGATACATGAAAGACAGGGTGGATTCTCATAGTTCTGGGCAGTTGAAGACGACAAGCAACGGCACTTATAATTTTACTGATTTTATAGGGTCCAATGTACTTATGTCCCAACTTAGACGATGGAATCCTTAACTTAAGATTTCTGGTTGACAGCCAGACCAAGTCTCCTACCTTGAAAGCTGGTGCAGGTTTACGAAATTTATCTGATGCTTTCTTGTACCTTTCTTGAGCCGATTCCAGATTTTCCTTTAGAAGATCCATATTCTTCTGTAAAGACGTGATTCTTTCAGCCACTGCTGGTAAAGGCGTTTCTATGGGAAATCGTGGTAGAATGTTAGGATGATAACCTAGATTAGAGTAAAAAGGAGACTGTTTAGTGGAGGCACTCTGAGAGTTGTTATACGAGAACTCAGCTAATGGAAGTAGATCCACCCAATCATCCTGTAGGTGGCAGATAAAGCAGCGGAGATACTGCTCCAGGGTTTGATTGGTTCGTTCGGTCTGTCCATTAGTCTGGGGATGAAAAGCAGAAGAAAGGTTTACTTTAATGTCCAATGCTGCACAGAAATTTTGCCAAAACCTAGAAGTGAATTGCACCCCTCGATCCGAAATAACCTCATCCGGTACTCCATGTAAGCGAAACACATCTTTAATCATCAAATCTGATGTCTGTTTTGCAGTGGGTAAGCCGACACAAGGGATAAAATGAGCTGCCTTTGTTAGACGGTCAACCACCACTAGAATGGTGTTCTTCCCTGAGAGGTTGGTAACTCCACAATGAAGTCCATAGAAATGGATCCCCACGGGCGGGACGGGGTGGGAAGAGGCTGTAACAGACCAGTTGGTGAGGAGCGAGGTGTTTTGCATCTTGCACAGACCTCACATGAAGTGACATAATTCAAAACATCCTTCCTGCAAGTGGGCCACCAAAAGAAACGAGAAAGAAATTCCTGTGTCTTTAGAATTCCTCTATGCCCAGCTATCTTGGAATCGTGAATGAGTTGCAATACTCTTAATCTGACTGTTTCAGGAATATACAGACGTTGTCCCTGAATCCACACACCATTCTTAAAGACAAGACTTACGTCCCTTGGGGGTTGTACCAAAAAGGAATCCGCATGGTATGCTTCCTTGATGTCCTTAAGTAGGTCTTGATTATGAATTACTCCTAGGAATCTAGAGTCAGGAAGAATAGTCTTAGGAGGAGTAATTGGACGTGTCTCTGCTGAGTAAATCCTAGAGAGTGCATCAGCCTTTCCATTGCGCGATCCTGGTCTATAAGAGATGATAAAATTTAATTGGTTTAAGAAAAGATTCCAGCGAGCCTGGCGAGGAGTCAGGCACTTAGCCGACCTGATAAACTCAAGGTTACGATGGTCTGTCAGGACGACTATTTGCTGTGCAGCTCCCTGAAGAAGGTGTCTCCATTCTTTGAAGGCGGCAATAATGGCCAACAACTCTCTATTGCCCACATCGTAGTTCCTCTCAGCCGAAGACAACTGCTGGGAAAAGAAGGCACATGGATGCAAGACATTCTTCTCACCTGTTCTCTGAGAGAGTATAGCTCCAACGGCACAGTCTGAAGCATCCACCTCTATTATGAAGGCAAGCTCGGGGTTGGGATGTACTAGGATAGGTGCAGTGGTAAATTTATCTTTTAGACGGGAAAATGCTTCCTGGGCTTGGGGAGTCCAGGAAAACCTAGACTCTTTCCGGGTAAGTTGAGTGATAGGTGACACTACCTCAGAGAAATTTCTAATGAAACGTCTATAGAAGTTGGCAAACCCGATGAAACGCTGTACCTCCTTCACATTTCTAGGACTTGGCCAATCCTTGATGGCTTGGGTTTTGCTTCCATCCATACTAATTCCTTGTGTAGACAGTACATACCCCAGAAATTGAATTTCGGTCCTATGGAATTCACACTTTTCAAGTTTGATGTAAAGATGATTTTGTCTTAGACGTTCCAAGACCATTCTCACATGTCCATGATGTTCCTCTGTGGAGTTAGAAAAAATTAGAATATCATCCAAATAAATTACCACGAATGTATCTAGGAGATCCCTGAAGATGTCATTCACCAAGTGTTGGAAAGTGGCTGGGGCGGTACTCAGACCAAAAGGCATAACTAGATATTCAAAGTGTCCATAGCGTGACCTGAATGCAGTCTTCCATTCATCCCCAGGTCTAATACGGACTAAGTTATAGGCCCCACGAAGATCTAGTTTAGAAAAAATTTTGGCATGTCGCACTCTCTCCAATAACTCAGGGATTAAAGGCAATGGATAACGGTTTCTAATAGTAACCTTATTGAGTTCCCTATAGTCTACGCATGGTCTCAGAGATCCATCTTTCTTCTTTACAAAGAAGATGGGTGCACCTGCAGGAGATGAAGAGGGGCGTATGAAGCCCTTGGCTAGATTTTCATCTATGTAATCCTTTAAAGCCTTTAGCTCGGGCCCCGCCAGGGGGTAGATCTTACCAAAAGGTATCTCTGCTCCAGGCAATAATTCAATTGGACAATCATATGGACGGTGAGGAGGAAGCTGGTCAGCGTTCTTCTTGTCACATAAATCCACATAGTCCTGGTATACAGCTGGTAGTTCAGGGACTGACATGATTCCTTTAGGAACAGAGCAAGCTGAAACTTTTGGACTCATCTGTTTCTCTGGAAAGTGTAATTCCTTGGTCTCCCAGTTAATGGTAGGATTCTGAGCCTGCAGCCATGGTAGCCCTAGAATAATGGGAAAGTGGGGAGAAGAGATAAGCATAAAGGACAGTTTCTCTTGATGATCTTTACCCATAAGAACCCTCAAAGGCTCTGTTTCCTGATCCACTGGTCCAGAGGTCAGCAGGGAGCCATCCACAGTTTCCATCTGTACTGGAGTAGCCTTCTTCACTGAACGTATTCCCTGTTTCAGAGCAAAGGAGACATCCATAAAATTTCCACTTGCCCCTGAGTCGATCATAGCAGAGCTAGACACCCAAGCTGAGTCAACCCAGAGTTTGATGGAAAGAAAGCAATGAGAATTGTTTTTCTTACAACTCAGCTGGGACACCGCTGAGGAAACTTGAAAAATGGCAGCGTTTACACAGTCAACGTCCTCAGAGGTAACGGAGTTTAAGTCCGAGAAATCAAGATCTGTTGCTGCAGATCTCTCTGGAGCCTGAGGCTCGGACCTGACAGATCCCCTCTCGCAACACTCACAATGAATGAGTGCTGCAGTAGTCTTATGAGAACGGCTGGGGCAGTTTATAATGAAGTGCCCTGACTTACCACAATAGAAACATAGATTCTCCTTAAAACGATGTTCCTTGCGTGCATCACTAACCCGTCGTTGTAAAGAGTCTACCTGCATGGGTTCAGGTTCAGGTTCCCGTGTAATCCTACTCAAAGGTTCCTTAGCTGGAGAGGAAGGTAGGAAAAGGTTAGTACGATTGCTTTCGAACCATCTCTCTTGCCTGCGTTCAGTCAGACGAGTATCAATACGGATGCAGTAGTTAATAAAGTCACCTAACGCAGTGGGAGGGTCGGCACGAGCAAGTTCATCCTTAATCAGTGGAGATAACCCCTTTCGAAAAATAGATTTTTTGGCGGAACTGTCCCAGGTGGTATCAAGGGCCCATCTCCTGAAATCCAAGGCATATTCAGCTACCGAGTGCTTACCTTGGCGCAAAGCTAACATGGCTGCTTCAGCTGTTGCACCTCGATTGGGGTCATCAAACACCTGCCCCATGGCTGAAATAAAATCATCAAGGTGATTCAAACAATCATCCTCAGTCTCAATCAGAGGGTTTGCCCACATTAAAGCCTTGTTGGTAAGCAACATAATTATAGTAAGCACCTTAGATCGTTCAGTGGGAAATTGTGAAGCATGTGCAGAAAAAAAAAGATTGCATTGATTAATAAATCCCCTGAATTTCTCACGTTCACCGCCAAAACGAAAAGGGGGCAACTTGGGAATCCCAGCACTCGGGGCTACGGCAGGAGCCTGGACTCGCCCCTCTAGAACCTCAATCCTGGCTCGCAAATCCTGGGTAGTCTGTCCAACCACTTGCAAATTGTGATTATTGAGGTCCTGTAGATTTGTAAAACGGGTCTTTATATTCTGCAAATCTGCAAGGATATTATCAGTCACTCCGCAAAGTTCCTTTATGCGGGCCTCCATTTTCCAGATCTTTTAAGACAGGATTACTGGAAGAAGAGGAGAGAAAAAAAACAATAGTGTTCACCTGTGGCAACACTGCAGAGAGAAAAAAAAATTAAGGGAACTGCTCACCTGGAATGGTTGTGAGAAGTCACAACCACTATCATCACAGAAAGTTTCAACCAGACATCTGATATCCAGAGTTACAGCAGACAAAAAAGAGAAAAGAAAGGAAAAAAAAAAAACAATAGTGTTTACCTGTGGTAACACTGCAAAAAGAAAAAACTTAAGGGAATTGCTCACCTGGAATGGTTGTGAGAAGTCACAACCACTGTCATCACAGAAAGTACAACCGGACGTCTGATATCCACAGTACAGCAGACACAGCCTTCCAGACCCAGCAGACACTAACGTTTTGGCTTCAGAATCTTGTAATGTACGTAGTACAGTTCATATAGCGTCTTGTGCTTGGGTGCGATGAAAACACAGGAGTCACAGGTTTGATATAGAAAAGTCCTGTATTACTTCATACAAGTTGGCAGAAATAGTCACACAGTTTGCAGACACAGAAACAGGAGACACAGCAGGCCAGAGTAATCCAAGCTCAGCAATCACTCTCCAATACAGATTCAGGATCTTCTTCTCTGTTACCGTAAGTCCATGCAAACGTGGGTCTTTCAAAGAGCAGGGTTCAGAGTCCACAAGTGCTTCAGAGTTCCTCAGTAGGAATAGCTGGAGTACAAGGTCCAAGGCTTACAGGAGTCAAGTCATAGGTTCACTGCAGGCTAGATTCTGAAGCACTGATTGCTCAGCTGTGGCTGCTTAAGAAGCAAAGGAGAGAATCGGGGCGGGAACATGCAAGCTGGAAACTCCATTTTGACTGAGGGCAAGATAGCTGCAGCAAGACAGAAAGTAAAATGGCTGACGAACAAACTGAGTTTCAGGAATATATACATAGAACCTTACAGGTCCTATGTTTCGGGTTGGAGAGAAAGTTTGGCTCTCCACGCGAAACATTAAGTTGAAGGTTCCATCAGCCAAGTTGGGCCCCAAGTTCATTGGCCCATACAAGATTGTGGAAAAGATCAATCCAGTGGCTTACAGGTTGTGTCTTCCAGTCTCATTCAAGATCCCTAACGTCTTCCATAAATCCCTACTGAAACCTTTTGAGGCAGTCCGGGGGGAGTCAGAGTCCGCTGCTCCTCCTGTTTTGGTTGAGGGACACATGGAATATGAGATTGAGCATATCGTTGACTCCAGGTTGGTGCAGCGGTCGGTACAGTACCTGGTTCATTGGAAGGGGTATGGACCGGAGGACAGATCCTGGGTGCCGGCCTGTTTGATGCATGCGGATCGCCTGGTTCGGGCTTTCCATGCCAGGTTCCCGGGCAAGCCTGGGGGTCCAGAGGCCCCCCGTTGAGAGGGGGGTACTGTCATGATCCCAGTGCATGGTTGACCTGCACGCTAGGGGTTAAGGTTTTGATCCCAGTGCAAGCTCTTATCTGCACACCTGAGGCTTATTATTGTGGCCTCTCCTTGGTTCGGGGAGAGCTTCTTATAGCCCTAGGAAGCTCCAATCCCTGTCAGTTATACTTTCGCCCTTGGCAGAGTGTGTTGACCCCTGAGTGTGTTTGTGCTGTGTTCTGGTTTGCCTGATACTTTGGTTTTGACTCGGTCTGTTTTCTGGATACTGCTTGTTGGATTCTGTTTCTGTACCTTCGCTGTCTGTTTGGTTTTGACCTCTGCCTGTCCCCGACTATCCATTCTGTCTCATCCTTGGTACTATACTGTCTTCTCGTGCTTTGACCTTGGCTTGTTCAGATTTACGTCTCTGTCTGTGCCCCTGGGTAACTTTGTCCCGTAGTTACCTTTCTAGGAGTTTTCCCTCAGCTTCTAGCTCACTGGAGCTGAAGCCACGCCCCTCAACTGTCAGGTGAATCAGGCCCTGAAACCATCTCTCTCCTGCCTTGCTCACCCTGCGTTCCTAGGAGCCTGAAGCTTTCTTCTGCACTCGTCTTCCGGGAGATTGCACTGGTGAGTTCTCTTGCAATCCTCACCGTGATAACCATTAAGCCGGAAAAATGCCAGCTGGGTATGAGTGAGGTCCACTACCTGGGACACCGGGTAGGTGGGGGAGCTCTGAAGCCAGAGCCCGGTAAGGTGGATGCCATCGCATCCTGGCCTACCCCCAGGACCAAGAAGCAGGTGATGTCCTTCTTGGGGACTGCTGGTTACTATATGAGGTTTGTTCCACACTATAGTGCAATGGCCACGCCCCTGACGGACCTCACCAAGAAAAAGCTGCCCGTCGCAGTCGACTGGACAGTCGCCTG
>JARQOD010010314.1:0-27858 GCA_033576555.1 Oophaga sylvatica | reverse complement strand
CCACTTTCACTTCAGGTCAGCCAGGGACACATCAGTAAAGTCAGAGGGAACTGATTAACAAAAATAGGGGTTCCCTTCGAATAAAAAATGGCGTCGGGTCCCCCCTATTTTTGTTTACCAGCCAGATGAAGCAGACCGCTGAGGCCTGGATTTTCAGGCTGTTAAGGAGCCAAGATCCATGGACCTTGCCAGCCTGATAATACCAGGCCACAGCAGTCTGCATATCTTGGTTGATTAACAAAAATAGGGGATCCCCTCGAAAAAAATTGGCGTGGGGTCCCCCCTATTTTTGTTAACCAGCCAGATGAAGCAGACTGCTGAGGCCTGGTTTTTCAGGCTGGTAAGGATCCAATATCCATGGACCTTGCAAGCCTGATAATACCAGGCCACAGCAGTCTGCATATCTTGGTTGATTAACAAAAATAGGTGATCCCCTCGAAAAAAATTGGCGTGGGGTCCCCCCTATTTTTGTTAACCAGCCAGATGAAGCAGACTGCTGAGGCCTGGTTTTTCAGGCTGGTAAGGATCCAATATCCATGGACCTTGCAAGCCTGATAATACCAGGCCACAGCAGTCTGCTTAGCTTGGCTGTTAACAAAAATAGGGGATCCCCTTGAAAAAAAAAACGGCGTAGGGGTCCCCCTATTTTTGTTAACCAACCAAGTAAAATGCAGACTGCTGCGGCCTGGTATTAAAAGACTGTCAAGGCCCATGGATTTTGGCCCTCAACAGCCTGATAATACCAGGCTACAGCAGCCCCACATTTGGCGCATCAAAAGATGTGCCAATTGTGGCACTTTACTCGGCTCTTCCCACTGCCCTGTAGCGGTGGCAAGTGGGGTAATAAGGGGTTAATGTCACCGTTGATTGCACGGTGACAATAAGCCCGGTTAATAATGGAGAGGTGTCAATAAGACACCGATCCATTATTAATCCCAAAGTTTTTAAATGTATAAAAAAAAAGACACAGCAAGAAAAAAGTAATTTAATGAAATAAAAGAGACAACACAGTTTTCATTAATTTTATTATACACTCATTCCTGCGACGCCATCGATCTCCTGTAAAAAAAGAAAAAAAAAAAACCAACAGTATACCACCTGTCCGACGCAGTCCATAGTAACGACTGTCCCACGACGATCCAGCTCTGCTACATCGCAATGACAGGCAGAGCCTGTCATCGCGACGCAGCACAGCTGATTACCTGCTTCCCCGGCGGTGACGTCATCGGACTGACTGCTTTACGGCCGGGATTACCCAGCAGTCACTGCAGTTATCGCGAGAAACTGCATGTGACCGCCGGGGAAAGATGATGGCGGCCATCAAGCAGTCCAGCCCGTGACAGCTGGAGATCTTCTGCCAGGTAAGTGCCGCTGACTCCTGACAGACCCGACCGACGGACACTGACAGTGACAGTGACAAATCCGATTCCGGTATCCGATAAGACGAAAATATCGGAACTAAGTATCGAAAGTCCGATAGAGCTAATATCGGCCAATACCCGATACTTGCGTATCGTATCGCTCAACACTAATCAGCAGTCTTCCCCATGATTATGGAGCCTACTGAAACAGACTAAGAGACCTTTTTAAACGCTCAGGAAGCTTTGTTAATTATTCTAATTTACTGAGATATTGACTTTTGGGTTTTCATTTGCTGTAAGCCATAATCATCAATATTAACAGAAATAAACACTTGAAATAGTTCACTCTGCTTGTAATTACTCTATAATATATGAGTTTCACTTTTTGTATTTAAGAACTGAAATAAATTAACTTTTTGATGATTTTCTAATTTTGTGAGTAGCACCTGTAATTCAGATCCCTGAGAGTGACTTTATTTACACCAAAAAAATGTTTTCTGCAATTTTGTAATATTTTGAAAAATGCGCGATGCTTTGAGCAAATTATTTGCAAGAAAGAAAAAATACTAAATATAGGTGAGTTTTGATTTTATGCAAAATTCATGAACTTTAATCACCATTTTGAAAATTTTGAAGAAATAAAACAGCAATGAATACTACAATTACTTTACGTGATGAAAAGAATAGTGACTTGAAAAAAAACACAAATAATGAATCGAAGTCTCATTACTCCACATACAACTATTTGAAGGACTGAGTAATGAAGCAAAATTATAGTTAATAATTTTTCAATATTAGCTATGCTGTTTACTATTAGTAATTTGTACATCTTGGTAAAGTTTAAAAGTAACATTTTATTTTTAAAAAAAAATCAAATGTACACTTGAAAATAAGAAATATTACCATAACTAGTGTTGAGCGATAGTGCTCGATATCTAAAAATATCGTATCGAAATTGTATCGCCGATAGCACTAAATATCGTCGATATCCGATTTCGATACCGGAAGTCCCATGTAAGTCTATGGGAACAAAATATCGCAACAAAAAAAACCCTTTCTTTCGTTTAAACACAAAATATACACACATAGAATACATATATATATATATATACATGTCATTGTGACATATATATATACATATATTTATAGTTTATACACTTCTACATAGTAAAATAGACTCTGATTCAATTGCCGGGTAAAGCCGTGACATACCCCATAGAAGTCGACGGGCTCTGTGCCGAGTACCCCAAAAACCTCTGGCTCTGTGCGACTCAACTTGGGCGTCACGAACAGGATTCTGTAGCTCGCTATAAGCGAGTCCTGTGTGCCTGAATTGAACTGGTTTTGTGCTTGAGAATTGCTAAAATCATCAGAGAATGTATTTGCCATTTTTCCGCCATATCTGCGTCACGACGAGGCACTGGTGAAGAAGAAGGGCGTGCTCTTCATGGGTGTACACACTCACTCAGTGACGCGAAAACGATGGCTCTAAATGGTACTGCAATGTAACATCGTGCCCCACAGCTCTTGAGTTCCGCCTCCTCATCCTCCTCAGTGGGCGGAAACTAACACGAAGGTCCCGCCTCCCTACAAAAGAGGGGCCCTCTCCAGATGCTAATGACACATGTGACTTGGCAGAGATGGCTAATGGACAAGAGCAGAAGTGTGAAGGGATGGAGCAGTCAGAGCTCTCCCCCACGGAAGCGACCCGATCGCCACGGAACCACCGTTGGGCACCCGGCCTGGAAACCCTCCTACGCTGCAAGAAGCGGAGGATACCCTAAGAGGCCTGGCCCGGCACCGGGAGGAGGTCGCCAGGATGGAAGCCAGCTGGCGTGCCCTAAAAATAAACTTGGATCGGCGCCAATCCCTCTTACCTGAAGTGTCTGTACCGGAAGGTGAGGCACCCGTTGTAGTAGAGGAGCCCTTGCAATGTGATCCGGTTGACGTTGTCGCAGTGGAGGCACCCGTTCCTGCAAAAACCGCAGCACCGGCAGCACCCCAGATCCCGCTGTCTGCCCCCGTCGCTGAGACAGAAGAAGCGACACCCGTCCTCATGGAGGAGGCCGCGCAAGCACCAGAGGTCTACCTGTCTGTACCGGAGCCCTGACTGTCATCTGATTTAGAGCCGTCTGCTTCCTCCGCAGGGGAGCACCGCCAGGACTGGGGGGCGCCAGGAGAGCTGCCGCAAACCGACATCGCAAGCTGCAGTGGAGTAGTGGAGACATGGAGCTGCTGGTGGAGGAGAATTTCAACCGGCGTCAGGAGGAAGAGTGGAGACGTTGGAAGCGGGAAGCAGAGCGACAAAGGGAGCAGCAAGAAACCCTAAAACTTCGCCAACGTCACCTGGAGAAGGATCGGGCAGATAAGGACCGGATGAGAAAGGATAAAGGAACCCTGTGTGAGCCGCGGCGTAAGGGTGCAGTATGGCGCTTTAAATTGAAAGGTGGTTGGGGCTTCATCCAGGAGCCTGGACTTTATTTAGAAGTTTTTGTAACCCGGCGGGACGTGGAGGCTCACCTCCCAGAAGGACACCCGGGGAGGGACCTGTTGCCAGGAGACTTGGTGACTTACACCCGACACTGGGGTTACAATGGATGGTACGCCCTAAATGTTACCAGGTGCGACCCCTACTCCCCAGAGTGTCAGAAACCTGTGAGACCCTCGGAGCCTTCAGCGTCCCACATCCAGGCCTCTGCACAAGTGCCCACCCCATGCCGTAAATCTCCCCAGCCTCCCTCAGTGGTCTCCTCAGCAGCCCCAGCTATGGACATGATAAGTATAGCTGGCCCGTACCCGGCGCCTGTTAGGCCCCCTGGGGTTCGTACAGTCCGGGACATAGGGCTCCAGACCCGGAGGGAGATGAAAGAGGTGGCCACACAGACACAGATAGCGGGTCACGACTTGACTGTACAGGCCACACGACGTCATCAGGTCCTGGTGGTCCTTGGTGCCTCGGATGTTTGGCAAGCACCAGAAGAGTACCAGGTGGTACCTGGAACACCCCTGCCAAAGAATTATAAATAACCCGGACAGGGTCCCTGTATGTAAATAGTTAAATTGTTTATGTACCCGGACGGGTGAATGTTCATAAAAAAGTTTTTTAATTTAATAAAAAAAAGCAAAACACAGTTTTCATTACTTTTATTACAGTCTCATCCTGCGACGCCATCGATCTCCTGTAAAAAAAAAAAAAAAAAAAGTATACCAAGTATACCATAGTAACGAGTGTCCCACGACGATCCAGCTCTGCTACATCAGAATGACAGGCAGAGCCTGTCATCCCGGCGCAGCACAGCTGATTACCTGCTTCCCCGCGGTGACGTCATCGGACTGACTGCTTTACGGCCGGGATTACCCAGCAGTCACTGCAGTTATCGCGAAAAACTGCATGTGACCGCCAGGGAGAAGATAATGGCGGCCATCAAGCAGTCCAGGACGTGGCCGCCGGAGATCTTCTGCCAGGTAAGTGCCGCTGACTCCTGACAGACCCGACCGACGGACACTCACAGTGACAGTGACAAATCCGATTCCGGTATTCGATAAGACGAAAATATCGAAACGAATTATCGAAAGGCCGATAGAGCTAATATCGGCCGATAGCCGATATTTGCATTATCGTATCGCTCAACACTAACCATAACTCTTATCAGAAAAATCTGCTGTTTATTTCTCCTTGAATGATCTTTCATTCTTAATATCATATATTCCCAGGAAAAATGTGTCTTCAGTAAATAGACATTCTCATTACAGAGAAAGGAGTTGGCAGTTGGTGCTCATAAAGTTCTATAGAGAGAGGAAGGAGAAAATGGAGAGAGGAAGACAGACATTATGTAGCAAGTTCTCTTGACATTGCAGTTATACTTTAAAGCTAAGTTAAAAAGAACAAGATTAAAAAAATTATAAACTGGAAGATTTTTTGATACTGATGTCCTGATTCAATATTGCAGTTGAGCCTTTTTGTCTATTTACTGATGATTTTTGCTTGTTTTTTATTTGCGCCTAATTATTTTAATTTACACCTTTTTAAAAGTATATGTGTTCACCTGGTATTCGTTATGTTCACCTTTGTGGTCTGGGTTTGAGGTTACCAGATGTTTTCGGCTAATTCATCAATTGCAACTTTTTTAAAAGTCAAAAAATCGGGAGCAAATGTAGTACAGTAATTTTATGTGCACCAGATATTTTGTCACAGATTTTGCACGATTTAGTGAATTAGCTACTTTTTGCATTAAAAATGTCGCAACATACTGTAGATCAAAGACAAAATAAAGAGTAGTTTTGTTTTGGCACAAGATTCATGAGCCTTATGTGCTGTTTTGAAGACTTTTGAAATAGAAAACATTAATGAGAGCCACACGACAAAAAAAAGAAAAATGACTAAAAACATGCAAATAATGAATCAGTCCTATAGTATTTTAATGTACATTGTAAGCCCTTAGATGGCTTCCAAAAGCGTAACATTTAATTAGAAAAATAAGAGAACAACATTAAACATTAATCAGGTACATTGAAAATGATATCTTTATTTTAAACAAATGTTGATGTTTATACCATGTATTTTATGCAATTTACCAGTAATCCACTAACAACCTAAGAATGGGCCTTTTGAAGCAACAAGGTAAGCACATATGGCATATGATATGTTAAGCAATAAACAAGAGGGGGTTAAAATAAGCTCAAAGTACTGCAACATTTTGTGTAAATTATATCTCTAAATACCTCAAGGAATAAGGGGTCATTTTGTAACCATTTGATCTCCCTCAGAGTAGAGTTTGTTTGAAATTGTACATTAGATAAATTAAGCTTCATTGAAAAGCAGAAGACATATACAGTAAAGCCGGTCAGGTATAATAATTGATTCATGGCAAAGGGACTTGGCGACATGTAAACACCAAGCAGATGTTGAACAGATGTTTTTGTCTATCCTGGCCACTTCGAATACAACAGTAGACAATTAACTATAGTTATATGATACACTGGATGCTGTCGTCTCTTACTTGGAATACCGTATGTAAACTTAACAAGGAATTTGTCATATGTTATCTTTAAAAACCTATATATTGTAGATTATTTGTCTTTCTAGACTATTTCTTATAATATAATTTGGCTTAATTAAATTTTTCAATCCAAACCAGTTTCTCCAATACAAAAATATTGATGACCATTACAAATGTTTTGCCTAAAAATGTCTAGTGTTAATTTGCTGCTGTTTCAGAAGAAATATTAAGAGGTTTTCCAGAATAGAACTCAAAATGGCTTTAATGGAGTAAATGTCATTTAAAAAATTATGTGCACCCTCGCCAATCACTTGAAGATTTTGTTTCAGTGCTCACACAATCTTTTTCTGTGCTTCCCAATCTCATCTTCAAAATAAAGGGAAGCCCTTCAGCCAATTAATACCTGAGAAAGGCCACTACTGCAGTGCAGTGATTAGCCAATCAAGAGACTTAACACGACCGATCATGGAAGATCGGTATGAGTACGTTCTCCTGCACACATACAGTTGTGCTCAAAAGTTTACATACCTCAGCAGAATTTTTGTTTTCTTGGCCATTTTTCAGAGAATATGAATGATAACACCATAACTTTTTCTCCACTCATGGTTAGTGGTTGGGTGAAGCTTTTTTTTTGTCAAACTACTGTGTTTTCTCTTTTTAAATCATAATGGCAACCCAAAACATCCAAATGACCCTGATCAATAGTTTACATACACTGGTGATTTTGGTCTAATATCATGCACAGAAATTGACACAAATGGGTTTGAATGGCTACAAAAGGTAACATCCTCACCTGTGACCTGTTACAAATGCCAGGAAAATTGTTTGGGGTGCAAAGAAAAACCTACAGATAACATCAGTTGAAATACTGGACTCTCTGAAAACTAGAGCTGTGGCTGTTTCAAGATGCACATTAAGGAGGCACTTGAAGAAAAATGCGCTGTATGGTCGAATCGCCAGAAGAAAGCCAAATGACCCTGGTCAAAAGTTCACATATCCCATTTCTTAATACCGTGCTTTGCCCTCTCTAACATCATGATATGATGTCATAATGACAGCTTGAAGTCTTTTGTGGTAGTTGTGGATGAGGTCTTTATTTTCTCAGATGGTAAATCTGCCCACTCTTATTGGCAAAAAGCCTCCAGTTCCTGTAAATTCTTGGGCTGTCTAGCATGAACTGCGCGCTTGAGATCTCACTAAAATGGATCAATGATATTGAGTTCAGGAGACTGAGATGGCAACTCCAGAACCTTCATTTTGTTCTTCTGTAGCCAATGACAGGTCAACTTGGTCTTGTGTTTTGGATCGCTGTCATTTTGAAACTTCCAAGTACATCCTATGCACAGTTTCCGGGCTGATGATTGTAAATTTGTCTCCAGTATTTGCTGATAATGTGCTGCATTAATTTTTCCTTCAAATTTGAACAAGTTTCCTGTGCCTTTGTAGCTCACACATCCCAAAAAAAACATCAGCGATCCACCTCCGTGCTTTACAGTAGTAATGTTTTTCCTTTCATCATAGGCCTTGCAGACCTCTCTTTAAATGTAACATTTATGGTTGTGTCCAAAAAGTTCAGTTTTGATATCATCATTAGAGTTGAGCGAAACAGGTCGGTCAGATTCAAAAGTCGCCGACTTTTGCCAAAGTCGGGTTTCGTTGGCCGAAATACGACCATAGCGTGAAGTCGGCCATGCGGTCATTGAAACGAGCGCCAAAGTCGGTTTTCTCCAGAATGCTTTCAGGAGCCTTTTTTCAGCAAATGAGAAAGGACGTACACTGTGGGCAACGAGATGTCATGTGCAGCGTCCACCACAATCTAAGAGAAGGGCATTGCAGTGATTGGCTTTCTTTGGGGGGCGTCATAGTGTCTATAAAAGCCCTGACCGCCAACCGCCATTTTACTTCTGCCGATCTTAACAATAAGGAGAGGTAGCTGATGCTGTTGATCAGTAGGGAGAGAGTTATGGCAGGAAAGAGAAGTTCTTCTGTGCTTGTGCTGATAGCAATTGTGCTGTACAGTTAGTGTGCAGTGACAGGGGAGGATTTTCTTGTGTGCAGCAGTGCTGGTTAATAGGCTGCCTGATAGCTGTATTGCTGTGTGTACACTGCTGTGCAGACTGCTTTTTACACAGCACTACTAATTTTATTCTTTTTTTCTGCACAGTTACCGACCGTTTATTTTTTCCCACACCGTATAGAGCTGTACGCTCCTCACACACTACCGTGTACCGACTGGTATCACGGACAAATACATGCCAACTATTTGTGTGTGACTCCGGAAATATATATAGAGATTTACAATTTCCCCTACACTGTATACAGCTGAACGCTACTGATACAGTACCATATATCTGCTGGTATTTTGGTTACATTTTCCCAAACATGAGAAAGTATGGTGGTAGAGGACGTGGCGGGGGGCCAGCTGTTATTCCCCATTGACTTGCATTGGGGTCGGGTTTCTTTTTTTTCTCGACCTCCGACTTTTGCCGTGAGCTAGTCGGCCGATCTCGTTCGACTCGACTTTTGCGAAGGTCGGGTGGTCTGAAATCCGACTCGACCCGAAAAAAGGCAAAGTCGCTCATCTCTAGTCATCACTCCAAATTACTTTGTTCCAGAAGTTTTTAGGCTTGTTTCTGTGCTGTTTTGTGTATTTTAGGTGAGATACTTTTTGGAATTTGCGTAGTAATGGCTTTCTTCTGATGACATGACCATGCAGCCCATTTTTCTTCTAGTGCCTCCTTATTGTGCATCTTGAAACAGCCACACCGCTAGTTTTCAGAGAGTTCAGTATTTCAGCTGATGTTATTTGTGGGATTTGCTTTGCATCCCAAACAATTTTCCCGCCATTTGTTACAGATCACAGGTGAGGATGTTACCTTTAGTAGCCATTCAAACCCACTTGTGTCAACTTCTGTGCATGTTATCAGGCCAAAATCACCAGGGTATGTAAACTTTTTATCAGGGTTATTTGGATGTTTTAAGTTGTAATTATGATTTAAAAAGAGAAAACACAGTAGTTTGACAAAATGCAAGGCTTCACCCAACCACTAACCTTGAGTGGAGAAAAAGCTTTCGTGTTATCATTTGTATTGTCTGAAAAAAGGTCAAGAGAGCAAAAATTTTGCCGGGGTATGTAACGTTTTAAGAACCACTGTATATGACTCTGATTCATCATTTCTAATTGACATTCAACTAAAAGACCAAATATAAACTGAGAAACTGGTCCATTGTTTGAAATGGGATTATTCCAACCTGTGTGGTGCAGCAGTTGTTGAGCTCAGTAGGTGCAGACAAAATCTGGTGGCTGGATTACATCATTTTATATAATGTTTTGATCCAACTACAACAAGTGACTGCGAGAAAATTGATTTAAAAGGATGATGGCAATCAATTGTGATTTGTATTTGTTGCATGAAATGAAAAAAAGAGTCTGCTGACATAGATATATTTAAGCACAGATTTAATGTTTATGGATGTCATACAATAGGCAACCTTTGCAGACATATATTAGTTTTAAGGAATTTTTTACATGTTTATTAATCATAAAGTCTTTAAAGACTTTTTTAATCAAAATTAAAAGATAAGTGGATAATTTGGCTGATTTTCTACAAGAATTGCTTGAGCTATATCTTAATGAGGTGGATGAGCACTCACAAACTTCTTTCTACCACCTGGCAAATAATATATCAAAAACAACATGTGCACATTAAAAAATACCATATACTACCAAATACTTTGACAAGTTTATTTAACATGTAAGTAAGAAAGTAATTTTACATTCCATTAAAACCACTTAATCATAAGAAAAACAATAATTCTATCAACCTCAGTAAGAGTTATATCACTCCTTATAGTGATGATTGAGTATGCTCATTGCTCGGGTTTTCCCAAGCATGCTCGGGTGATCTCTGAGCATTTGGGTGTAGTCAGAGATTTAATATATGTCCCTGCAGCTGCATGATTTGCGGCTGTTAGACAGCCTGAATATGTACAGGGATTAACTGTTTGTTAGCGAATCCCCAAATGTATTCAGGCTGTCTAGCAGCCGCAAATCATCCAGCTGCGGTGACACATACTAAATTTCCGAGAGCGCCCAAAAACTCCGAGATCACCCGAGCAGGCTCGGGAAACCCGAGCAACGAACATGCTCACTCATCACTACCTCCTTCCATTTCCTTTTTCAATACAGAAATGTACAATAAACTCATATAAAGTAATCAATAGAGTTGAGAGAAACAGGTCGGTCAGATTCAAAAGTCGCCGACTTTCGCCAAAGTCGGGTTTGGTTGGCCGAAACCCGAACATAGCGTGCAGCCGGCCATGTGGTCGGCAAAACGAGCGCCAAAGTCGAATTTCCCAGAATGCTTGCAGGAGCCTTTTTTTAGCCAATGTGCAAGAACGTACTGTACACTGTGGGCAACGAGATGACATGGGCAGCGTCCACCACCTTCTCAGAGAAGGGCATTGCAGTGATTGGCTTGCTTTGGGGGGCGTCATAGTGTCTATAAAAGCCCTGAGCAGCGACCACCATTTTAATTCTGCCGATATTAACAGTAGGGAGAGGTTGCTGACACTGTTTATCAGTAGGGAGAGAGTTAGGGCTGGAAAGAGAAGTTCTTATGTGCTTGTGCTGATAGCAATTGTGCTGTACAGTTAGTGTGCAGTGACAGGGAAGGATTTTCTTGTGTGCAGCAGCGCTGGTTATTAGGCTGCCTGATAGCTGTATTGCTGTGTGTACACTGTTGTGCAGACTGCTTTTTACACAGCACTAATACTTTTATTCTTTTTTTCTGCACAGTTAGCGACCATTAATTTTCTCCCAAAACCGTATAGGGCCGTACGCTACTCACACACTACCGTGTATCACGGACAAATACATGCTGACTAACTGTGTGTGACTCCAGAAATATATACGGAGATTGAAATTTCCCCCTACACTGTATACAGCTGTACGCTCATCATACAGTACCGTATATCTGCTCTTTGTATTATGGTCACATCCATACAGAGTGAGCGTCTGTGTGTGACTCCAGAAATATATACGGAGATTGCAATTTTCCCCTACACCGTATACAGCTGTACACTTCTGAGACAGTACCATATATCTGCTCTTTGTATTACGGTGAAATCCATACTGAGAGAGCGTCTGTGTGTGACTCAGGAAAAACAGTACAGGCCAAAAGTTTGGACACACCTTCTCATTCAAAGATTTTTCTATATTTTCATGACCATGAAAATTGTACATTCACACTGAAGGCATCAAAACTATGAATTAACACATGTGAAATAATATACTTAACAAAAAAGTGTGTAACAACTGAAAATATGTCTTATATTCTTGGTTCTTCAAAGTAGCCACCTTTTGCTTTGATGACTGCTTTGCACACTCTTGACATTCTCCTGATGAGCTTCAAGAGGTAGTCACTGGAATTTGTCTTCCAACAGTCTTGAAGGAGTTCCCAGAGATGCTTAACATTGTTGGCCCTTTTGCCTTCACTCTGTGGTCCAGCTTACCCCAAACCATCTCGATTGAGTTCAGGTCTGGTGACTGTGGAGGCCAGGTCATCTGGTGTAGCACCCCATCACTCTCATTCTTGGTCAAATAGCCCTTACACAGCCTGGAAGTGTGTTTGGGGTCATTGTCCTGTTGAATAAAAAATGATGGTCCAACTAAACTCAAACCGGTTGGAATTGCATGCCGCTGCAAGATGCTGTGGTAGCCATGCTGCTTCAGTATGCCTTCAATTTTGAATAAATCCCCAACAGTGTCACCAGCAAAGCACCCCCACACCATCACACCTCCTCCTCCATGCTTCACGGTGGTAACCAGGCATGTAGAGTTCATCCGTTCAACTTTTCTGCGTCGCACAAAGACTCGGTGGTTGGAACCAAAGATCTCAAATTTGGACTCATCAGACCAAAGCACAGATTTCCACTGGTCTAATGTCCATTCCTTGTGTTCTTTAGCCCAAACAAGTCTCTTCTGCTTGTTGCCTGTCCTTAGCAGTGGTTTCCTAGCAGCTATTTTACCATGAAGGCCTGCTGCACAAAGTCTCCCCTTAACAGTTGTTGTAGAGATGTGTCTGCTGCTAGAACTCTGTGTGGCATCGACCTGGTCTCTAATCTGAGCTGCTGTAAATCTGCGATTTCTGAGGCTGGTGACTCGGATAAACTTATCCTCAGAAGCAGAGGTGACTCTTGGTCTTCCTTTCCTAGGGCGGTCCTCATGTGAGCCAATTTCACTTTCAAAGTTTTCCCAATTTTTCGGACTGACTGACCTTCATTTCTTAAAGTAATGATGGCCACTCGTTTTTCTTTACTTAGCTGCTTTTTTCTTGCCATAATCCAAAATCTAACAGTCTATTCAGTAGGACTATCAGCTGTGTATCCACCAGACTTCTGTACAACACAACTGATGGTCCCAACCCCATTTATAATGCCAGAAATCCCACTTATTAAACCTGACAGGGCACACCTGTGCAGTGAAAATCATTCCCGATGACTACTTCTTGAAGCTCATCAAGAGAATGCCAAGAGTGTGCAAAGCAGTAATCAAAGCAAAAGATGGCTACTTTGAAGAACCTAGAACATAAGACATATTTTCAGTTGTTTCACACTTTTTTGTTAAGTATATAATTCCACAAGTGTTAACTCATAGTTTTGATGCCTTCAGTGTGAATGTACAATTTTCATAGTCATGAAAATACAGAAAAATCTTTAAATGAGAAGGTATGTCCAAACTTTTGGTCTGTACTGTATATACGGAGATTTAAATTTTTCCCTACACCGTATACAGCTGTACGCTCCTCATACAGTACCATATATCTGCTGGTATTTTTGGTACATTTTCACAAACATGAGGAAGTATGGTGGAAGAGGCCGCGGACGTGTGCGGGGTGGTGGTGGTGGTGGTGCATCTACTGGTAGTGCCAAAAGCACAATAGCACCTAAGGCAGGAGGTGTTGAGCCTGCGTCATCGTCTGGCTCCCGAAGGCCTGGAAGGCTCCCTTTTCGGGAGTAGGTAAACCGCTTTTAAAGCCAGAGCATCAGGAACAGGCTTACATTGCCGAAACAGACTCCAGCTCTATCACCTCCTCTTCTGAAGTTTCAAAAAAATGCAAGCACTGAGTCATCAGTGCAGGCTCCTGGTCAGGAACAACAGCTTTCCTTGTGTCCTTCACCCCCACCAAAAGTGAAGGATGCGGCAGGCCACACTTCAGATTAATCCCTGGAGCTCTTTTCACATACCATGCATGGGTTATCAAGTGAAAACCTGAATTCCCCAGTCCAAGATGAATATGACATGGAGTGCACTGATGCACAGCCACTGCTATCTGATTCTGCTGGTACATTCACCCAGAGCACTACATTGCCCTCGCAGTTTACTGAGCCAGAATCTGACCCTGATGAAACTCAGGTGCCCCTTCCCGCATACTCTAACAGCCATCCCTGCCCTCCACCTGCATGTGAAAGATGGCATTGTCCATGCACTCAAACAATCAGTGAGTGGAAAGGTGCACCTCACAACAGATGCATGGTCCAGTAGGCATGGCCAGGGCCGTTACTTGTCCATCACTGCTCACTGGGTTAATGTGGTGGATGCAGGGTCCACAGGGGACAGCGGCGGTGGGAAAGTGCTGCCTTGCCCACGGTATAGGCAACAGTTGGCTGTAGGCATTCGACCCTCCTCCAGAAGTGAAAGCTCGTCGCATGAGAACTCCATCCGCAGCTGCCAGTGTTGCACACGAGGTGTCCCACTATCGAACAGCTAGTGGTAGGCGTCAGCAGGCTGTTTTAAAGATGATGTCTTTGGACAACAACAGACACACCGTGGAGGTACTGGCTGACTACTTGCAGCAAGAAACTGAGTCATTCCTGGCCATCTGTAGCGCCCGCGTCCCTGCCTGCTGCCAGACAGGGACGTCGCTCTCCTCACCTGCGCTCAGTGTCCTCAGTGCTCCCAGCCTCCTCTGCGCCTCTGGCATCCTCGGCGTCCTCCTTCCGCCCTGCTGGTCCCGCGCGCTCCTTCCCTGCTGCTGGCCTTAGGGCGCGCGCCCGCACCCTCCCCCGCTCTTAAAGGAGCCGCGCGCATTTTCCAAATCAGTCTCCAGCCAATGCTGGTGGACTCCACCCTATATTAAGGGCTTCCTCCTTAATGGAGGTGCCCGAGCAATGTTGTTTCTGTGCAGTCTAACTCTGCTTCAGCCATCAGCTCCTGTTTCCAGTTGCCTGCCTGTTACCTGTCTGTTTGCCTGTCGGCCATCTGACTGCAGCTCTATCCAGAGGTTCGGACATCTTCAGCAGAGATCCCCGGCTGTTGCCTGCTCACCTGGGAGCGATCATCTGCCATCCGACTGCAGCTCTATCCAGAGGTTCGGACATCATCTGCGGAGATCCCCGGCTATTGCAGAGACTCTTGCCTGCTCACCTGGGAGCGATCATCTGCCATCCGACTGCAGCTCTATCTAGAGGTTCGGACATCATCAGCAGAGATCCCCGGCTATTCCAGAGACTCTTGCCTGCTCACCTGGGAGCGATCATCTGCCATCCGACTGCAGCCTACCAGGAGGCTCCACCAGCTCAGGTCGTATATGCCTGTTTGTCTAGAGACTGCCTTGGTCACTTACCGTGACAAACCTGCCTGTCCAGAGACTGCCCTGGTCACTTGCCGTGACAACCTGCCTGCCCAGAGACTACCCTGGTCACTTGCCGTGACAAACCTGCCTGCCCAGAGACTGCCCTGGTCACTTGCCGTGACAATCTGCCTGCCCAGAGACTACCCTGGTCACTTGCCGTGACAAACCTGCCTGCCCAGAGACTGCCCTGGTCACTTGCCGTGACAATCTGCCTGTCCAGAGACTGCCCTGGTCACTTGCCGTGACAAACCTGCCTGCCCAGAGACTGCCCTGGTCACTTGCCGTGACAACCTGCCTGTCCAGAGACTGCCCTGGTCACTTGCCGTGACAACCTGCCTGTCCAGAGACTGCTCAGGTCGCTTGCCGTGACGGCCTGCCTGTCCAGGGATTGCCCAGGTCACTTGCCGTGACAACCTGCCTGTCCAGAGACTTCCTTGGTCACTTGTTGTGACAACCTGCCTGTCCAGAGACTGCCTGGCTAATTGCCGTAATTCCCTGTCCTATTCCCGGATGCCACCCGCTCTCTTGCAAGTAAATTGTCTTGTATAATAAAGCTTAGTGGTTCCACCAACCAGACCCGTTTCCGTCAGTGGTTCCACCTACCAGACCCGTTACAGTTTGCTCGGGCCATGGAACCCGGTGGCACCCAAACCCCTTCACTTCCGGAACTGTGTCATGAGCTGTCTCGCCAGAGGTCTCAACAGGAGGCAATCCTGGTCACCTGCGGAACGTCAATTCCCGCTTGGACACTCTGAATCCATCACCAGCAACCACCGCTGGAGCCATGACTCATAATCCGGCAGTCCCGCTGACTCCCAATTCCGTGGTTTCCATTCCCGGTCCCCGACTTTCAGCTCCTCCTAGGTATGGAGGCGACCCTGTTATGGCTCGGGGTTTCATTAACCAGTGCACCCTGCATTTCGAACTCCTGGCACACCAGTTTAATTCTGACCGGGCCAAAATTGCCTTCATCATGTCCCATCTCACCGGAGAGGCTCTGGCCTGGCTTATTCCTCTCTGGGAGAGAGAAGATCCTCTGGTGTCAGACCTGCCTGCTTTTCTCTCGGCCTTCCGGAGGGTATTCGACGAACCTGGACGGAAGACCTCCTCTGCATCATCTCTGTTGCGTCTCCGTCAGGGAAGTCTCACCGTTGGTCAATATGCCATACGGTTCCGTACTCTAGCCTCAGAACTGGCTTGGGACAATGAAGCTCTAATTTCGGTCTACTGGGAGGGTCTGTCCGGCCGTATTAAAGACGAACTTGCCGGTCGGGACATTCCAACCTCGCTTGATGATTTAATAAATCTTGCCAATCGGATTGATCTACGGTTCCAGGAACGAGCCAAAGAGGTCACCCGTGAAAAAAAGTTTCCTCATTTAACCCCTTCCGTTTCTCCCCAGGTGCACACTGCTGAGCCTATGCAGGTCGACCAGACCAAGATGGTCAAAGCCCGTCAGGACTCACGCCGTGCCGAGAAAAGTTGCTTCTACTGCGGCAGTAAGGAGCACTGGATCTGAACCTGTCCGGAGAAGTCGGGAAACGCCTGTGTCTAGGTTCGCTCGGAGAGGTCAATCTAGACAAAAATAAATCCTCTTCATCTCTGCTGCTCTCGGTCTCAATTCTTCTCGGTAAGAAACCGTTACTTCGAGATAGCCCAACTTGATTCTGGAGCAGCTGGGAATCTCGTGTCACAGGCTCTAGTAGAGAAGTATCGCATTCCCACCAAACCTCTTGTTGAACCAGTATCTGTTGCTGCAGTGGATGGGGGTCTCCTACCTCGTCCCATCCGACTTATCACCGAAGCCATAACCCTGCAGGTGGGAATGTTGCATTCTGAGAGCATCTCATTTCATGTTCTGCCTGGACTCTCTCATGCTTTCTTACTAGGTCTGCCTTGGCTCCAAAAGCATGCACCTGTGCTTGACTGGCAGAATGGAGAGATTCTTCGCTGGGGACAGGACTGTCATAAAACGTGTCTGGTGCCTGTTCATCCCGTCTGTCCTTCTCCACTCCTGCTAATCTACCAGGACTCCCGATTCCATATTGGTCATTTGCTGATGTCTTCAATAAAAAGGAAGCAGAGACTAGGGTTGAGCATTCCGATACTGCAAATATCGGGTATCGGCCGATATTGGCTGTATCGGAATTCCGATTCCGAGTACCGATATTTTCGTCTTATCGGATACCGGAATCGGGATTGTCACTGTCACTGTCAGTGTCCGTCGGTCGGGTCTGTCAGGAGTCAGCGGCACTTACCTGGCAGAAGATCTCCGGCGGTCACGTCCTGGACTGCTTCATGGCCGCAATCTTCTTTCCCCGGCGGTCACATGCAGTTTTCTCGCGATAACTGCAGTGACTGCTGGGTAATCCCGGCCGTAAAGCAGTCAGTCCGATGACGTCACCGCAGGTAATCAGCTGTGCTGCGTCGCGATGACATGCTCTGCCTGTCATTGCGATGTAGCAGAGTTGGATCGTCGTGGGACTGTCGTTATGGACTGCGTCGGACAGGTGGTATACTGTTGGTTTGTTTTTTTTCTTTTTTTACAGGAGATCGATGGCGTCGCAGGAATGAGAGAGTAATAAAATTAATGAAAACTGTGTTGTCTCTTTTATTTCATTAAAATACTTTTTTCTTGCTTTGTCTTTTTTTTATACATTTAATAACTTTGGGATTAATAATGGATCGGTGTCTTATTGACACCTCTCCATTATTAACCGGCTTATTGTCACCGTGCAATCAACGGTGACATTAACCCCTTATTACCCCGCTTGCCACCGCTACAGGGCAAGTGGGAAGAGCCGGGTAAAGTGCCACAATTGGCACATCTTTTGATGCGCCAAATGTGGGGCTGCTGTAGCCTGGTATTATCAGGCTGTTGAGGGCCAAAATCCATGGGCCTTGACAGTCTTTTAATACCAGGCCGCAGCAGTCTGCATTTTACTTGGCTGGTTAACAAAAATAGGGGGGATCCCCACGCCGTTTTTTTTTCGAGGGGATCCCCTATTTTTGTTAACCAGCCAAGCTAAGCAGACTGCTGTGGCCTGGTATTATCAGGCTGGCAAGGTCCATGGATATTGGATCCTTACCAGCCTGAAAAACCAGGCCTCAGCGGTCTGCTTCATCTGGCTGGTTAACAAAAATAGGGGGGACCCCACGCCAATTTTTTTCGAGGGATCCCCTATTTTTGTTAATCAGCCAAGATATGCAGACTGCTGTGGCCTGGTATTATCAGGCTGGCAAGGTCCATGGATCTTGGCTCCTTAACAGCCTGAAAATCCAGGCCTCAGCGGTCTGCTTCATCTGGCTCTTTAACAAAAATAGGGGGGACCCCACGCCAATTTTTTTCGAGGGGATCCCCTATTTTTGTTAATCAGCCAAGATATGCAGACTGCTGTGGCCTAGTATTATCAGGCTGGCAAGGTCCATGGATCTTGGCTCCTTAACAGCCTGAAAATCCAGGCCTCAGCGGTCTGCTTCATCTGGCTGGTTAACAAAAATAAGGGGGACCCCACGCCATTTTTTTTTCGAAGGGAACCCCTATTTTTGTTAATCAGTTCCCTCTGACGTCACTGATTGTGTCCCTGGCTGACCTGAAGTGAAAGTGGAAAGCAATCAATTAAGCTTTCCACTTAAGGGCCCGTCTCACATAGCGATATTGCTACCGAGATCGCTGCTGAGTCACTAGTTTTGTGACGCAGCAGCGAGCTCACCAGCGATATCGCTGTGTGTGACATTCAGCGACGATCAGCCCCCCTGCCGAGTATCGCTGATCGTCGCTGAAATGTCAGGACCTTTTTTTGATCGCTGGTTTCCCGCTGACAGGCACACATCGCTGCGTGTGACAGGCGGGAGACCAGCGATCCGCTGGTAACCAAGGTACACAGCGGGTTTCCAGGTGCGGGGCTGTGCCTAGAAACCCGCTGTGTACCTTGGATACCAGCGCCCTGATGCAGGGAGCTGGTATCCAAGGTACACAGCGGGTTTCCAAGCGCTGCGCGGTGCCTGGAAACCCGCTGTGTACCTTGGTTACCAGCGGATCGCTGGTCTCCTGCCTGTCACACGCAGCGATGCGTGCCTGTCAGAGGGAAACCAGCGATCAAAAAAAGGTCCTGACATTTCTGCGACGATCAGCGATACCCGGCAGGGGGCTGATCGTCGCTGAATGTCACACACAGCGATATCGCTGGTGAGCTCGCTGCTGCGTCACAAAACTAGTGACTCAGCAGCGATCTCGGTAGCGATATAGCTATGTGAGACGGGCCCTTAAGCGATGTTACCCGCAGTGTCGCTGTCCCAGATCGCTGCCTGAGCTGCCTGTTTGGCAGCTCAGCAGCGATCATGTAGCGATACACCAGCGATCCTGACAAGTGCATATCGTTGTCGGGATCGCTGGTGTATCGTTATGTGACACCCAGCCTTTACTCTCCTGTCAGGCAGGAGAGGAACTCATTCATTTGGGGTTTACTGTGAGGCTGCAGCATTAGCTGCGGTACCTGCAGTAAACATTAACCCTTTCTGAAGGATTACACCGTGAGACCTGACTGTGCATGGGATAGGTAAGAATAATTTTGCTTTTTTATTTTATTTTTATTACAGGAAATGGTTTTTGCAGTAAAATAAAAGATGGTCAAAAACATGTGTCTTTATTTCATTAAAATGATTTTTAATTAAAGTGTGTGTGTTTTATTTTTATTCATGCAATAGGATTAATAATTGATAGTTGTCTAATTGACAGCTCTCAATTATTAACCTGGCTTAAGGTCACCTTTCAATAGCAAGGTGGCTTTAACCCCATATTAACCCATTCGCCACCGCTACAGGGCAATGGGAATAGACGGGCAAAGTGCCAGAAAGGGCGAATCTAATTATAGATTTGTCTTTCCTGGGGTGTCTGGGGGCAGATGTTAGTAGCCGGGGGGGGCAAAAATAATGGTCCCTCTCTGGGCTATTATTATCTGCCCCCACTCACTGGCTTTGTCTGTCTGGTTGTGAAAATAGGGCGGGAGCCCACGCATTTTTTTTCAGCAATTTTACACCTCATATATATATACATGTCATTGAATTTGTGACACATATATATATATATTTATATTTGTAGTTCATACACTTCTACATAGTATAATAGCCGCTAATTCAATTGCCGGCTTTTGTGAAAATGCAGAACCCGACATGAAATGACACTTAGTGTACATAGGGTTAACCATGTCTTTTCATGTCCTTTGCTATCTAATTTGCACAAACAATTAAATCAGTCTATGTGTGCAAAATTTCACACCTGTAGGGGTTAATTAAAGGTGTAAATTCGTAGCAAAAAAGTCAGTTTTTTTTACAACGAATTTACACCTTTAATTAACTCCTACAGGTGTGAAATTTTGAACATAGACTGATTATTGTTGCAATAATAGCAAGACATGAAAGACATGGTACCCTATGATACCAAGTTCATTATGTCGGTGACCACATAATGACATGGTGTCAGTAACATCTTTCAGCTTGTATCTAATTTGCAAACATTAAATCGACTATGTGCAAAATTCACACTGTAGGTTCATTAAGGTGTAATCAGCAAAAGCTGTTTTTAAGAATTACCCTTACCTACAGTGTAATTGCACACATAGTGATTATGTTTGTGCAAATCATAGAAACGAATGAAAAGACTGGTTAACCATGTCACAGGTATTGTCTGTGCTCGTCTTTTCACTGAAGGCGGCTTTACCCGGCAATTGAATCAGAGGATATTTTACTATGTAGAAGTGTATAAACTATACATATATGTATATATATATGTCACAATGACATGTATATATATATATATATATATGTATTCTATGTGTGTATATTTAGTGTTTACAAGGAAAGAATGGGGTTTTTTTTAGTTGCGATATTTTGTTCCCATAGACTTACATGGGACTTCCGGTATCGGTATCGGGTATCGCCGATATTTTAGTGATATCGGCGATACCATTCCGATTCCGATACTTTAGGATATCGGAAAGTATCGCTCAACTCTAGCAGAGACATTACCCCCGCATAGACCATATGATTGCCCGATCGACCTGCTACCCGGTACCACGCCTCCCCGTGGGCGTATTTACCCTTGTCCGCTGCTGAGACCAGGTCGATGTCCGAATATATCGAGGAGAACTTAGCAAAAGGATTCATCCGGAAATCTACCTCCCCAGCGGGAGCAGGTTTCTTCTTCGTAAAAAAGAAGGACGGATCTCTCCGTCCCTGTATTGACTACAGAGGCCTAAATTTGATCACGGTGAAGAATAAGTACCCTCTTCCGCTCATTCCAGAGTTGTTTGATTGTCTTAGAGGGGCTAGAGTCTTCACCAAACTAGATCTTCGTGGAGCATACAACCTGGTTCGTATCCGTCGAGGAGATGAATGGAAGACGGCATTCAACACCCGGGACGGCCACTACGAGTACTTGGTGATGCCCTTTGGTCTCTGTAATGCTCCAGCAGTCTTTCAGGAGTTGGTCAATGACATCTTCCGGGACCTCCTCTACTCCTGCGTTGTGGTGTACCTTGACGACATCTTGGTCTTCTCTCCGGATCTTCAGTCTCACCGGAGGGATGTTCGTCAGGTTCTGCTCAGGCTCAGGCAGAATCACCTCTTCGCCAAATATGAGAAGTGCCTCTTTGAGCAGACATCGCTTCCGTTTCTGGGCTACATCATTTCTCAGACAGGTCTACGAATGGATCCGGAGAAATTGTCTGCCATCGAGAAGTGGCCCCGACCGGAGGGGTTGAAGGCCATTCAGCGGTTCCTGGGATTTGCCAACTATTACCGTCTCTTCATACCGCACTTCTCTTCCAGGACTGCGCCAATCTCCGCGCTCACCCGCAAGGATGCTAACCCCAAACAGTGGACGCCCGAAGCAGAGGAGGCCTTCCTTTCTCTAAAACAGGCCTTCTCTTCCGCTCCAGTGCTGCATCGCCCGGATGGCAACAAGCAGTTCTTCCTGGAGGTGGACGCTTCCTCTGCTGGAGCCGGAGTGGTACTTACCCAAAAAGCTTCATCCGGGAGGATGGTATCCTGCGGTTTCTTCTCCAAACTCTTCTCCTCCTCCGAGCGCAACTACTCCATAGGAGACCGAGAGTTATTGGCCATCAAGTTGGCATTGGAGAAGTGGCGTTACCTACTCGAAGGGGCTCTTCATCCGGTAATCATTTACACGGACCACAAGAATCTGGCATACCTCCAGCAAGCCCAGAGACTTAACCCTCGCCAAGCCCGGTGGTCCTTGTTTTTTGCCCGCTTCGATTTTCTTTTGCATTTTCGCCCAGCTGACAAAAACATCAAGGCGGATGCCTTGTCTCGGTCTTTCCTGGTGTCGGATCTCGAGGAGGAACCTAAGCATATCATCGATCCCGCCAGAGTGATGCAGGTGGCTCCCGTGAGTTTAAAACGTCTCCCTCCTGGTAAGACGTTCGTATCAGAAACTGATCGGAAGAGAATCCTACATTGGGGTCATTCATCTAAACTCGCTGGCCACGCTGGTCAAAAAAAGACCCTCCAACTCATTACCCGGCATTATTGGTGGCCTACCCTGCACAAAGACGTAATAGACTTTGTTTCTGCCTGTGTTTCCTGTGCCCGCAACAAAGTTCCGAGACACCTGCCTACCGGCCGTCTTCTTCCGCTTCCTGTACCCGCTGCCCCCTGGCAGCATATAGCCATGGACTTCATTACTGATCTTCCCGTCTCTGCTGGTTGTACAGTCATTTGGGTGGTCACTGACCGCTTTTCCAAGATGGCTCACTTCATTCCTCTGCCAGGTCTTCCGTCTGCACCCGAGTTGGCTAAAGACTTTATCCGCCACATCTTCCATCTTCATGGTCTGCCTCGTCACATTGTGTCGGATCGTGGGGTTCAGTTCACCTCACGTTTCTGGAGAGCCACTTGTAAGTTGCTAGACGTCACCCTGGATTTTTCCTCCGCTTACCACCCACAGTCCAATGGACAAGTTGAACGAATAAATCAGAATTTGACCAGTTATCTTCGTCACTTCGTTAATGCCCACCATTCTGACTGGGTGGAGCTCCTGCCTTGGGCCGAATTCTCCTACAATAATCATGAGAGCGAATCTTCCACCAAGTCTCCGTTTTTTGTATCTTCGGTCAACACCCTCGGATCCCTGTCCCTGTTTCCATCTCTGTGGACAATCCAGCTGCGGAATCTCTGGTTAGAGAATTCTCCTCCATCTGGGAGAGTACCCGGTCCGCACTCATTCAGTCATCCGAGCGCATGAAAAGACATGCTGACAAAAAACGTCTGGATCCTCCTCAATTCCGTCCTGGGGACAAAGTCTGGCTTTCGTCCAAATATGTTCGACTCAAAATTCCGTCCTACAAGTTAGGTCCTCGGTTCATCGGTCCTTTTGAGATCATCAGTCAGATCAACCCGGTGTCCTATAAATTGAAACTCCCGGTCAATTTGCGAATTCCTAATTCTTTTCATGTATCTCTCCTCAAACCTGTGGTTCTTAACTCTTTTTTTAAGTCTACAGGTACACCTCCTGCTCCAGTGTCTGCTGATGATGAATTTGAGGTAGAGAACATTCTGGCCACAAAAAGGGTAGGAAAAAAGACTTATTTTTTGGTGGATTGGAAGGGGTTTGGTCCTGAGGAGAGAACCTGGGAACCTCGGGAGAACATCCATGCCCCTCTCATCCTAGCTAAATTTTTTTCTGGCCTAAAGAGGGGGGGGCCTAGGGGGGGTACTGTAGCGCCCGCGTCCCTGCCTGCTGCCAGACAGGGACGTCGCTCTCCTCACCTGCGCTCAGCGTCCTCAGTGCTCCCAGCCTCCTCTGCGCCTCTGGCATCCTCGGCGTCCTCCTTCCGCCCTGCTGGTCCCGCCGCTCCTTCCCTGCTGCTGGCCTTAGGGCGCGCGCCCGCACCCTCCCCCGCTCTTAAAGGAGCCGCGCGCATTTTCCAAATCAGTCTCCAGCCAATGCTGGTGGACTCCACCCTATATTAAGGGCTTCCTCCTTAATGGAGGTGCCCGAGCAATGTTGTTTCTGTGCAGTCTAACTCTGCTTCAGCCATCAGCTCCTGTTTCCAGTTGCCTGCCTGTTACCTGTCTGTTTGCCTGTCGGCCATCTGACTGCAGCTCTATCCAGAGGTTCGGACATCTTCAGCAGAGATCCCCGGCTGTTGCCTGCTCACCTGGGAGCGATCATCTGCCATCCGACTGCAGCTCTATCCAGAGGTTCGGACATCATCTGCGGAGATCCCCGGCTATTGCAGAGACTCTTGCCTGCTCACCTGGGAGCGATCATCTGCCATCCGACTGCAGCTCTATCTAGAGGTTCGGACATCATCAGCAGAGATCCCCGGCTATTCCAGAGACTCTTGCCTGCTCACCTGGGGGTGATCATCTGCCATCCGACTGCAGCCTACCAGGAGGCTCCACCAGCTCAGGTCGTATATGCCTGTTTGTCTAGAGACTGCCTTGGTCACTTACCGTGACAAACCTGCCTGTCCAGAGACTGCCCTGGTCACTTGCCGTGACAACCTGCCTGCCCAGAGACTACCCTGGTCACTTGCCGTGACAAACCTGCCTGCCCAGAGACTGCCCTGGTCACTTGCCGTGACAACCTGCCTGTCCAGAGGACTGCCCTGGTCACTTGCCGTGACAACCTGCCTGTTCAGAGACTGCCCTGGTCACTTACCTTGACAACCTGCCTGCCCAGAGACTGCCCTGGTCACTTGCCGTGACAAACCTGCCTGCCCAGAGACTGCCCTGGTCACTTGCCGTGACAACCTGCCTGTCCAGAGACTGCCCTGGTCACTTGCCGTGACAACCTGCCTGTCCAGAGACTGCTCAGGTCGCTTGCCGTGACGGCCTGCCTGTCCAGGGACTGCCCAGGTCACTTGCCGTGACAACCTGCCTGTCCAGAGACTTCCTTGGTCACTTGTTGTGACAACCTGCCTGTCCAGAGACTGCCTGGCTAATTGCCGTAATTCCCTGTCCTATTCCCGGATGCCACCCGCTCTCTTGCAAGTAAATTGTCTTGTATAATAAAGCTTAGTGGTTCCACCAACCAGACCCGTTTCCGTCAGTGGTTCAACCTACCAGACCCGTTACACCATCTACATCTTGAGCCAGGCAAGGTAGTCAGCGATAACGGCCGTAATTTGGTGGCAACCATTGCCCTGGTAAAACTCAGACACATACCTTGCCTGGCTCACACCTTGAATCTGGTGGTGCAGTGCCTCCTAAATAATTATCCGGAGTTACCAGACCTGCTCGATAAGGTACGAAGACTGTGCTCGCACATCCGTTGCTTGCCCGTAGACTCCAGTCGTATGCAGAGGCTTCAGCGATCGCTCTACATCCCCAAGTACCGCCTAATCATAGACGTTGCAACAATGTGGAACTCCACCATGCACATGGTTGAGAGGCTGTGCGAACAGAGGCAGGCTGTAATGCATTTGTGGGAGGATACACGGGCAGGCAGTTTGAGGGCAGACATCGAGTTGTCGGGTGTGCAGTGGTCAAAGCTGAAAGACCTCTGTAAAGTCCTTCAGTGTTTTGAGGAATTCACACAGCTGGTAAGTGCAGACGACGTCATCATAAGCATGAGCATCCCACTTATGTGTCAGCTCATGCAAACTTTGACTCACATTAAGGATCAGGCATCTGCAGAGGAGGAGGAGGGAAGCCTTCATGACAGTCAGGCATTGTCTGCTCAGGGAACTGTCCTGGACGAGGTGGAGGAAGAAGAGGAAGAGGAGGATGAGGGGCAGGGCCGGCGTCAGCACCCGGCACACCCGGGCAAGTTCCGGGGCCCTGAGCAGGCGGGGGGGCCCACTCGCCGTCTGGCACCCCCGGCCCGTTAGCGGGGAGAGCGGTGTCAGCGCCGCCACTGGGCCCCCCTACGCTTGCTCAGGGCCCCGGCAGCAGCTGGCACAATACTTACCTCTCCCGTGCCTCCGCTGCCGCAGCTCCGGGCTCCAGGGGGCGCCGGCGCTTCCTCTCACAGCAGCGCCGCTGAATGACGTCATCATTCATCGGCCGGCTGTGGCAGAGAGCGCGGACGCTGAACAGGTAAGACGTGTCTCTGTGTCTCTGTGTGTGTCTGTGTGTATGTAGTGCGGTGCTTTGGTGTGTGTGTGTGTGTTGTGTGTGTGTGTGTGTGTGTGTATGTGAGAGAGTGCTTGTGCTGTAGTGCTGTCTGTGTGTGATGATGGGCAGGCATTGTTGATAATGGGGAGGCATTGATGATAATGGGCAGGCATTGATGATGGGGAGAAGATGATGATAATGGGCAGGCATTTATGATGGGGAGAAGATGATGATAATGGGCAGGCATTGATGATAATGGGCAGGCATTGATGATGGGGAGAAGATGATGATGGGCAGGCATTGATGATAATGGGGAGGCATTGATGATGATGGGGAGGCGATAATTATGATGGGGAGGCTATGATGATGATGGGGAGGCGATAATTATGATGGGGAGGCAATGATGATGATGGGGAGGACATGATGATAATGGGCAGGCATTTATGATGGGGAGGAGATGATGATGATGGGGAGGCCATGATGATAATGGGCAGGCATTGATGATGGGGAGGAGATGATGATGATGGGCAGGCATTGATGATGATGGGGAGGAGATGATGATGATGGGCAGGCATTGATGATAATGGGAGGCATTGATGATGATGGGAGGCGATAATTATGATGGGGAGGCTATGATGATGATGGGCAGGCATTGATGATAATGGGGAGGCCATGATGATGATGGGGAGGACATGATGATAATGGGCAAGCATTGATGATGGGGAGGAGATGATGATGATGGGGAGGCCATGATGATAATGGGCAGGCATTGATGATGGGGAGTAGATGATGATGATGGGCAGGCATTGATGATGATGGGGAGGAGATGATGATGATGGGCAGGCATTGATGATAATGGGGAGGCAATGATGATGATGGGGAGGACATGATGATAATGGGCAAGCATTGATGATGGGGAGGAGATGATGATGATGGGGAGGCCATGATGATAATGGGCAGGCATTGATGATGGGGAGTAGATGATGATGATGGGCAGGCATTGATGATGATGGGGAGGAGATGATGATGATGGGCAGGCATTGATGATAATGGGGAGGCAATGATGATGATGAGGAGGCAATGATGATGATGGGGAGGAAATCATGATGATAATGGGGAGTCTTTCCACAGCGCCCTTTCCTGAGCCGTAACAGTGCAGAACCCAGTACAGCGCAGAGGAGAGCTCCATATTTTGTATGGAGCATTATATGGGGACCAGTATTCTTTATGGAGCATTATATGGGGACCAGTATCCTGTATGGAGCATTATATTGGGTCCAGTATTCTGTATGGAGCATTATTTTGGGTCCAGTATTCTGTATGGAGCATTATATGGGGGGTGACATCCTGCATGGGGTATTATATGGGTGATGAGGGGGAGACTGTGGTGCCCATAATATTGTATGGAGGACTGTACTGTCCAGTCTGTACTGTGCGCTGTGAGGATTTGGCGGTTTTTTGAGCTATTGTACAATTTACAATAGATATCATTAATGTAATGGAAGAAGTGAAGTATTTGGCATTGTACTATTCCCATATTTCTCTGCTTATCTGTGCATCATGAATCGTGGTCTGTGTTAAAGGGGCCCACTGAGGCTCTTTCGCCCGGGGCCCATAAAAACCTGGAGCCGGCCCTGATGAGGGGGATGATTATTCCCGGGAGGAAGATGCTTCTCAGGGGGCAAGAGAAAATGTTGGCTTGCCAAGGTCAGTTACAGGGTTTGTGCGTGACTGGAGGGATGTGGATTTGGCAGAAAGTGCTCCTCCATCCACCACTGG